>BSBN01002018.1:0-177428 GCA_027924645.1 Cunninghamia lanceolata | reverse complement strand
AGATAATATAGGATTGTCCCTCAGTTCACCTTGGGAATTAGATTAAATAACATCTGAATTTGACTATAAATTAACTGCAACATGGTGAGCATTTTGTTGATTTTCTTGCTATTTTCACCCTTTTGAAAACTAAATTTTCCTATTGAAATTTTGAAGGATGAGATCCATATTTAAGTGCATTACACTTAAGAAGTTTCAATTCAATGTTTCTTACATTTGCACACAAATCTATGGAAGAATAATAGTTGTTTAGGTACATTGTCCTAGCTTGGATAGTAGGTAATAAGCCCTTAACAAATATTCTTTACAATTCATCAATAGGAATTTGATAGTGTATCTTTGTTGACAAAGTTTGAAATCCAATAACATAATCATGATTGCACTCATTTGATCCTTGTTTGATGCTCTCCTATTCCTTCTTTCTATCTTAGTGAAGGAAAATAAATACATGGGAAACCCATAGAGAAATTTGTCATCAATTTTGTTCCTCAAAATTGTCTCATATATGGTGAAGGAAAAAATTACCAAAGATAAATTGTGATCATTATTCATCGACCCAAAAACTAATGCACTGTTAGAAATGTAGACACCTAAATCTTACCATGGCCTTGGTGGTTCCCCCCATGGGTTAGGGTTTTAGGTTTTAAAATTTTTTTCTAACTGTCCAGTTTCGAAAGCCCTCTTCCCCTTTCCTTTAGGTCATGCACTTTATTGTTATATTCTTGTGTTGACCATTATCACCGGTTCTTGATCTATTAAGTCACAACCTTAAGTCTTGGTGCTCGTGGGTTGACCGACCCCTTAACCTAGTTGTTACCTATTGCCATCGGTAGGTCTTAAAGTCTTATAAAATGAAAATCACATCGTCGAGGAGCATGTCAAGATGACGTCAATACCCGGCTGCGACGCCGCGACAGGCCGCCACCTATCCATGTAACCTTTGCCTATGAAGTGTTCGCCTCAGCTAGTTGTCCGCTACCACATGTTAGAGCAAACTTAAGATCCAATGGCTATGCGCCAGCACAGGGGAATCTTTTCAGAGGGAATATTCACCATGAGATGGTGAGATGACGGCATGTGGAATCCACCAATTAAAAATCAAGTATAATAAAGGCGCATGGGTGCTATGTCACACCATCGTACGGTAGATGTATGGTGGGCCCTCTTCGACTGCGATGCCATGAAAAGCTGACATGCGTCCAGTCCATGTTGAAGATGATTTGATGTGTGAAGAAAGTACAAATGATTTGGTTCATTCTCATTGGGCGGTGACTTGTCAACCAAGATGACTAAGATTGTCAAATCTAGTCAGTGAATCAAGGCCGTGGATTTCAGAAAGGTGACAAATGATCAATGGTCTGAATTCAAAAAATGCAAACAAAGAAAAATAGCATGAGTACAGTTATGGTTGCCATGACCTCCATTAATATGTAGAATGGTACATGAATGTGATGTTATAACAACATAATTCAAGGTATTTCCCGTCAATCTTCAAGGAGCAATTGCATTCAAAGCCAGAGAATAATCAAAATGAGCAAGGGGAAATAATTCTGTACCTTTGTGACATCAAAAACTAGTAAGTCATTGTCTCTCCCCTACACTTAGTTTTCTATTTGTAAGAATTTTCTGAGACATTTAGGGTAGCCATTAATTGCATAAACCCTAGGTTGCCTACATAAACTACAAAATGAGTCAGTCAGGTCAAGCTTCGACCTCAAAACGTAGATTGGATGAAGACATCATGATTCAGTGTCCTGGATCATCTAAGAGACCTCTGATAAATTTAGGAAAGGTTGGCAGAAATGATAAAATATATGATCTTTGTGTAGATTGTCAAGATACTAGGATCCCTATGTCTACTTGGAGTCTGTTTGAACATTGGCATTGTCGAAGTGATTACAGAGCCCTAATCTACCATGCCTGGACCCTTGACTTAGCTAAATTAATATGCCCTAATGTCTTCATAAACACAGAGTTGATGAGAGCTATAGCAACTAGGTATGACCCTAAGACCATGTTTGTCTTGTCTGGAAATGGTAGTGTTATCATTAGATTCACTAAGGCCTATATTAGTACTGTCGTCAATCTTGACCCTACTGCTAGTATACCCATAGATTTGAATGCTTTCAGAGAAAATAACAAAACTCTTAGGTATGCATACAGGTCTCATAAATTAGCCAAGAATAGATTGAAGGGGATTGATGGAGCTTTGATCAAAATCCCCGACACAGAAGAGGAGCCTCTCTAATGTAGCCTATTCATGGAATATTTTTGTTAAAACCTATCATAGCTTGTGTCATGTGATCGGAAGAGATGCATCAGATAGAATGCAGTGTCTCTAATGATGATGGAAGCATATATCCAAGATTATGGAGCTGAGAAGCCATATGATTATGCAGGTTACTTGTCAAAAAAGATGCATGAACATATGTTGGCCATTAAGAATAATATGTACACTCCAGGTCCCCATTTAAAATTCACTTGGTATCATTAATGTGCCACATGATCCTATTTTATCTATCTGGCCATTAGGGCAAAGAGTTGCATTTGAGAATGACTGATGCAGAGGCAATGCCATGCCAATTTAGATGTGGACCTGCATGCTAGACATGCATTTCAAAAATGCTAGCTATGTCACTTTTGAGGAGCGTTTTGTGAGGAAAGTATTGGGATTTTTGGAGCCAGTTGCAGAAAGGATACTAAAGGAGATTCAGGATTTTCTGAGACCAATGGAGAGGAGCACCCCATCTGAAGATCAATCACAATTGGGGAGAATGTTTTTTACATGAAAATGTTGAAATTAAGGAACACTGAGAGGGGGGGTTGAATCAGTGTTCTGCAAAACTTTTTATTATGTTCCTTTATTAACTCACCACATACATTCAAAATAAAGAAGCATGAACTTAAGAACAATAATAACAAGATCATCACACATGAACACTAGGATTTTTATGTGGAAACCCGGTTAAGGGAAAAACCACAGTGGGGGTTAACCCACAAGATTTTATACTTTGTTAAAAGTATTACAAAATGAGAAGGCACATGCCTTCGGGCACACTTCCTAGAGCTCACTGCTCAAAGGAGGCTCACTACCTGCAAGATCAATTACAAGAGTTCACTAAAATGTTTGAACTAAAGAATAACATCTAACAATGCAAGATTACAGTTCCGGTTAGGTTCAATATATTGACTTCACACACTTCATCGCTTACTACCCTGTTTCACTGTTCTACCATGATCCGTACCCTAGATCTCTTTGCTTCACACTTGTCACTGCTATACTTTGCACCTCTCACTTCATATTCACACATTTGCACCTCAAAATGCTCGAACTCATCAATTATATATATCCGCAACATGGGATTTCATCAACTACAGTCAGCCTCAAGAAAACTTAGAACCTTTTTCAAGATCACTATTCTGTCGATTGAATCCATACACAAACATCAATGCGGACCACAAATTATGAATTCAAGTCAACACACATGTTGGTCAATACCACTGGATCTCATAAATTACTCAACCAACCACTTCTCTTTATCCACACAAGGATCAAACACCAAGTCAGCTTGTTTTTCACCAGACTGAACTGTCTAACCAAAACCTGATACTCAGATGCTTGTAACTTTCAATCCCTTCATCACCGGAGGCTAAAAATTTGGATTTACATAGCCCTGACATCCCTTAACACTCTCTTAGATCTGTAGCACAATATGATTACCCGTGGAGAAATGCGGACCACAATGCTGAACCCTGTCATATGCTCTGTTCCTGTCTATCTGAACTTAGATAGATCTGTACTCTGACTTCCAGTATGATCAAATGATGCAATGTGGATGTGTAAGATAGATTTAGTTTCCATCAATGACAACACTTGACATGCCTAGCAATGTCTCTTGCCAACAATCTCCCCCTTTGGCATTGATGGCAACACTTAGTGAAAAATGACTAAGTTTTAGAACAACTCCCCCTTATTATGTACACTTATGATTTCCAATGCTCCCCTTAGATGAATTCCTCATTTTTCACTACTTTCCACTCCCCCTTTGACATCAATGGAAAAGGATGAGACCTGCATACCAAAATTCATGCAAAAATCTATGTACATGGGCGTATATATACAAAACAACCCTTATTTCTTGTCTACATGAACTTAAGCACATCACCAAAAATGTTTTTCAATAGTGCCAATTCACTGTCCCAACTTTTCTGCATGTTGTCCAAAACTAAAATATGACCACTGAATAGAAATGTTTGTGACTCTGCCTTCTGTAGATTAGTGGGATCACTTGTCAGAGCAGCAACTTGAGCTTCTATCAATGCATTGAACATTGTTTCTAACTTAGGAGAAATCAATCCCCGGAGTTCATCCAATTTACCCAAAACTTTAACCTTTTCCTTCTCCAAATTGCTCAATTCATCAAGCAAACTCACTACTTGACTTTTTTAGTTATTACAGACTCAGTTAAGGGATTATAGGACCGAGAGATGTTAGACAGTTTAAGCTCTAAGTCCTTAATCTTGTTCTCAATATCCTCAACAACTTTAGACCAAGATAAAAAAAATTTGTACACATCTCCTCATTCAGTGAGGGCATTTTGAATACTCTTTACACTAGTATCTAGCATAATTCTATCATTGTCAATTATTCTTTTCAGTTCACTAAATCTTTTGTCATTAAATTCATTCTGGACTTTAACTTTTGTTGACTTCTCAAAATACTCAAAGTGAATACTTACAGAATTTATTAGACTATTCAATTGACCGGAGGGGGGCTGTTGAATCCTTCTAAAATGTAGGCATGATTTTTTTCAAATTGCTGGATGTAAGACCAAGCAACTCACTGTCTTTTATATGGAACTTCAAGATTTCCTCTTTGGCCTTAGCTTGTGCAAAAGAGGCCAACTTCATCTTCTGTACTAGTGATAGGGTATCAAAATTGATTGGACCTTGTATTATATCCAGATCTTCTGCAACTTGTTTATCTTTCTCCAAAATTTCTTTCACTGCTTTTGCAGTGTCTCTTGCCCAATATGATGTTTCAAATTTATGCGCTTCAGGGCTTGCATCTTCTCCCTTTTCAGAGTCAACCACATTGTCTTGCTTATCAGTTTCATTCTTTTTCTCTTCTTCTGCCTTCTCTACATCATCATCAGAGGCATCCTTCCTTTTATCTTTATCAAAAATGTCTTCTGCATTCTTTTCTGGAAGATTTTGTGTATCCTCAGGAACAACATGATCAAATTCCTCAACATTCAGAATGGAGGAATCAATTCCATCATCAGTTTCTTCTTCTTGATCTTCCTTGTCCTTAACCTCTTCTGCGTTCTGCTCTTTCTCAGAATCACCTTTAGTAGGAGCATTTATATTCATTTCTATATTTTCTTCACCAGATTGATCCGGAGGAATTAGAGTATCCTCTGTACCATCAACATTATCTATCATCTCTTCATCTTCTTTATTTAATATTTCCCCTTCTGGAGTAGAGAAATAATTTTTCCTCAGCTTCTTGCTCATCTTCCTTCAACTCTTCATCATTTGGAATGGATGTATCATCTACATCAATAGGTTCTTCAGTGACAACATAGAACTTATTCTTGTCTAGGGCTTTCTTCAGAATTTGTTCAGTTTCTTTGACCACTTCATCAATGTCTCCAAGCATTAGCTTATTCATCCTGATTTTGCTTCTAAATTCATCTTTAACTTCTTTGAATATTTTATTAGCTTCCTTCTTAGAGATTACTGGACATAAACTAGACAATACATGTTCTCTTAGATCCAAATCCTTTACTTTGGCAACTTCTTTTCTCATCTCCAAAATGTCACTTAGACTCTTAGGGATTTCAGGTAAAATTTCCACAAGTGCTCTGTTGAGTGTGTTCAAGTACTTAACAGTAGCATCCTCCAAATTCTCTTTTTGGCTTTATCAAAGTTGTCATATGGGCTTCAAATTCCCATGAACAGTTATTGCATTCACAATATCTTCAACTGACAGAGTGGATTTTTCAGTCTTTGGTCTTTTGTTTACCCTTACACTTCCGGAGGGCTTGTCTTGGGCAACCCTTGATGCTTTTGCTTTTTTTGACTTTTTCAGAGGGCTTCTCCTTAGATACTTTAGCAGCCTTAGTGCCTGAGGCCTTCAACTCTTTAACCTCATCATCTGAATCAGTCTTTTTTTCATCCTCCTTCTCCACACTGACATATGACCTTTTGGCCATTACTTTTGTTCTTTTTCCTTCCTTACCAGTAGATTTTTCTTTGAATTTCTCTACAATAGGAGAAGGTGATGCACCAGAGGTTAAACCTGTACTCCTAGTAGTCCTTGGCTTAGAAGAGGATTCTATAAGAACACTTCCCCGTTCCCTGTTCTGCTTCTCCTTCTCAGCTTTCTCTAACCTTTCCTTGTTTTATCTCACAGCTTCTTTTGTTATGCCAATGCTTTCTACATACATTTAAAATTGCCTTTAGATCTTTGTCTTAGATTCAGGTTTCCAAAGCTCAACATGCAGTTTCACACTAAGTTCACTGTATGTAACGAATCTTTCAACTGAAGTATCTTTTGGTTTGCTCAGAAGGTGTTGAGCATACATTTCAAGTATTTATTCATCGACTTCATACCCCATGGGCATGATCCATATAGTCCTTAGTTCAATTGCTTCCATCAAGCATTGATCTATTTCTAGCATGAAACAAATTGTATTCTTGTACTTTTCCACCACAGATGTAGGGATTCTTTCTCTTGATTGCATCATATTCTAAAAATTCTTGAAATATCCCCAAAGTAGTCCTTTGGGAATTGGAATCACCAATACTATGTAAGTGCTCTCTGATTTATATGTCAATAGGCTTATCACTGATCCAACACAAGCTCTTCTTCCTAGGTAACTCATTCATGAAATAGAAAAACAAACACAGGACCAACGTACCATACTTGAATGTATTATTTTTGTCCTTCTTGATCTTGTTCAGATTCTCAATTAACTAGTTTTGCAGTAGCTCACACAAGTCATAGTCAACATGTTCTCTTAACATCTGATAGGCAGCATAAATGGCTATACCGGATATGGAGTTTTCCCTGCTGGAGTGGTATATCTTATACCCAATCACCATAGATGCAAATTTGACATCCGGATCAGTTATATCATTTATTATCATTGCCCTCTTATCAAATTTTGATCTGATAGCTTCAGTTATAGTCTGGTTCTTCACTAATTTTAGAATCGACAGTCCACCGGATGAGTTCAATCCTGTTATAGCCTTGATGGCGTCCTTGGTGATCTTAAAGGGTTTCATCAACCACATGAATTCAACATGCATCCAACTCAGTACATACTGGACCCACTCATCTTCATCGAAGGACGGGAACCCAATAACTTGAATGAAATGTTTGTCTTGCAGCACCTTATACTCAAGTTTAAGACCATAAATCTTACTCCTCAGGTGATTCTTAAACAAGTCAACAAACTTCGAATCCCCAAATTCATCTATGCTATCATGAATGTAAGCCCTAATATCTTCAACATGAAACACACCATGCGGAACATTTGAAAAGGCACCTAACAGATCGACCTCTACAGATTTGTGTGGATACTTTTTGAATTTAGATCAGGGCCTTTCGGTGATGTCAACAACCAATGGAGTAGCCATATCCAAAGATTGGAAATTCAGAGAGTTTCACAGAGAATACCTTGTTTCACCGGTTAGGGTTAGCTATCGAATTCACTTTTTGCACTTCAAATCTTTGAAATCTCAGCTCAGGCACTCTTCTCCTTGTTCTCTTTGAATGTAAAGTGATTCAAATGTTGAGTAAATGACCTTTTATGCTTCACAAAACCTAATTCGCCATTGTAATAAATGCTTTGCCCTAATTCATCTGTTTACACTGTTTCATACAGTCAATCTTCAATTGCTCCGCAATCAATCAGATTAGCTTCTTTTCTTCTAGAATTTGCTTCAACAAATCTGCAATAGGCTTCTTTATCTTCATTCATCATGCCAAATTTAGGCACCCACTTACTGGCAGGGGGAATTAGATTTTTAATGTAGCTCCCCCTGAGCCAGAGCTCCTGTTTCAATTCCCAGAGGAATTATCAGCACCAAATTCCAATGCGGACCCATCACCATCATTCATTTCACCTTTCTTCACCCATGTTTTGTTCATTTTATTCTAGATCTCATTCACATCTACTTTACCCTTGCCTTTATCTTGTCTCTGCACGTTTTGGTTTCTATTTATCAAACCTTTTCTAACATTATTCCTGCTTCTGCAGAATCTTGCAATATGACCGGATCTGTTGCAATTAAAGTACACAACATTTCTTTGCTCATTTACTTGATTTCCTCTTGATCTACACTGATTAGCCATGTTTCCAAATCTATTACATGTAAAATAGTTGCCATTGAAGGAATTGAGATTTCTTCTGTTGTTGGAGTAGTTCATCATCATACTTCTGCATTCATTGGATCTATGACCATACCTTTCACAATTGAAGCATTGACCAAAGAAAGATGGACCACTTTGATTCACTCTACTTCTACACTGAGTAGCTCTATGACGAAATTTATTGTAATTAAATCAATTTCCATTGAAAGATGGATACCTTTGAGGATTAGGTTGCCTTACCGGAGGCCTTCTAGGATTCCTTCTTGGATTTCTTTGAATGGATCTAGAGCTTTCACCTTTCTCATATCCCAGACCATGCTTATCATCTGCCTTCTTTTGACTATCAAGCAACACCTCGAGTTTAGCTAAGATTATCTTGAACTTTTCTTTGTATTCATTTGCAGCTTCTAGGTCATGCTTGAGAATGACAATTTGCTTTTCAAGTTGTTCCTCATTATACCAGGTTTCTTGTAGATCAGACTCTAGATGGCCAATTATTCTATCCATTCTGTAGCACTCTTCTATTCTTTCTTTTAGAGACTGATTTAGGTTTTCTTCAGTCTTCTTCCTTTCCTCTATTTCCTTGGTTAGCCTCATCACTCTGGATTATATCTCATGTTTTAATACAACATCTTCTTTTGCCAGTTTCTCACATTCCTTTGACTTTTCCTTCAAAGCCTCATCCATGTCATTGTCTTCATTCTGATTTGCTAACCACTAAAGTAACTCCTTCCTCTTTTCCATGGATTTGCTTAGTTGCCCTTTTAAAGTCTGAATGAAATCCTCAGCATCTTTAAGGTTCTCTTTTAGTTCTTTGACTTCTGCTCTTGATCGATCAAGATCTTCTAAAGAAACTTGAAGTTGTTCATTGATGCCATCAGAATACCTGAATGAGCCCATTGAAATACCTTCCCAGATCTTCCTCAAGCCGTTAAATTTCTTCCAAGGAACCAAGCTCTAATACCAATTGTTGAAATTAAGGAACACTGAGAGGGGGGGTGAATCAGTGTTCTGCATAACTTTTTATTATGTTCCTTTATTAACTTACCACATACATTCAAAAGAAAGAAGCATGAACTTAAGAAAAACAATAACAAGATCATCACACATGAACACTAGGATTTTTACGTGGAAACCCAGTTAAGGGAAAAACCACGGTGCGGGTTAACCCACAAAATTTTATACTCTATTAAAAGTATTACAAAATGGGAAGGCACATGCCTTCGGGCACATTGCCTAGAGCTCACTGCTCAAAGGAGGGTCACTGCCTACGAGATCAATTACAAGAGTTCACTAAAATGTTTGAACTGAAGAATAGCATCTAACAATGCAAGATTACAGTTCCAGTTATGTTCAATATACTGACTTCACACATTTCATCTCTTACTGCCCTGTTTCACTATTTTGTCATGATCTGAACCCTAGATCTCTTTGCTTCGCACTTGTTACTGCTATACTTCTCACCTCTCACTTCATATTTGCACATTTGCACCTCAAAATGCTGAAACTCATCAATTATATATCTGCAACATGGGATTTCATCAACTACAGTCGGCCTCAAGAAAACTTAGAACCTTTTTCAAGATCACTGTTCTATTAGCTGAATCCATACACAAACATCAATGCAGACCACAAATTATGAATTCAAGTAACCACACATGTCGAAACACCATTGGATCTCATAAATTACTCAACCAACCACTTCTCTTAATCTGCACAAGGATCAAACACCAAGTTGGCCTATTCTTCACCAGACTGAACTGTCTAACCAAAACCCAATACTCAGATGCTTGTAACTTTCAATCCCTTCATCATCGGAGGCTAAAAATTTGGATTTACGTAGCCCTAGAATCCCTTAACACTCCCTTATATCTGAGGTACAATATGATTACATGTGGAGAAATGTGGACCACAATGCTGAACCCTATCATATGCTCTGTTCCTATCTATTCAGACTTAGATAGATCTACACTTTGACTTTCGGTATGATCAAATGATGTAATGCGGATGTGTAAGATAGATTTAGTTTCCATTAATGACAACAATTGACATGCCTAGTAGTGTCTCTTACCAACAAAAAATACAACTTGTATTAGAGTTTATGGGTGTGAGGCTCCACCCTATTCCTTACCAAAATTTGTGCCCAGAAGAATAGGATTTATGGAGATCATCAGACAGCTGAATGAAGTAGACAAGCAACACTTTAGAAAGCATAAGAAGGGATCTCTTATCCCAACATCTCTAAATCTTCATGATTTTATTACAATTGATAATAGTGGCTTGGACCAAACTGGTCTCATGTTGCAAAGATATAGGATGAGTATGGAGAAAATAAGGCTCTTTGATCCTAAAGGTTTTATTCATGACACAAGGCATAAAGTCGGCAGGCCTGCATACCCACACCATGTCCTGCTTGATGAGGATACTATCAGAAATTGTGAATCAATGCAAAAAGTGTTTTTCTTGAGAAATAAGTGGAAATTGATAATGGATGCAGAGAAAAGGAAAAAGAATGTTAACTTTGCATATCAAGGGGCTTTCATTCAGATTCAAAACCCCATTGAAAGAATCAAAATGTTCTCTGCTAAAGGAGATGGATTAATTGTTGAGGCACCTGCTGGAGAAGAGAGGCCTACATGTTGTTATATGGAGCCTAATCAGACTCGGAGGTTATATTTACCCCTCTTTTATCAGCGCGGTTTCCCCCCCAAATCCCTACGGGGTCAAGGGGCAGCACCGGGAGTTATTTTTCATTGACCGACATAAGAAAACCCTATTTTTGTAACCGACAAAAAGCTTAATAAAAAGCGGCCAAGGGTTAGGGTTTGGGTATTTTATTGTAGCATTTTGCAGCGGTATTGAGTTGCAGGGATTGCTGATTGTAATTGGTTTTGATTTACTGGATAATAATATTGGACTCTCTGTTTGGTGGATGTAGTTCGAGTTTGGGTGAACCACATTAAAACTTGTCTCTCGTTGTTATTATTTATGTGTATTTCCATTCCTCTGTTTAATCTTTATTTGCATTTAATTGATATCTTCTACCGGCTAACCCTAACAAGTGGTATCAAAGCGAGGTTGTGTTTCGATTATCATCTACAGGAAAGTCTCACAGTTGAGTGGGAGCAATGGTGGACGAGGGTAAATTGAAGGTCGATAAATTCAATGGGCAGAACTATCAGTTATGGAAGATGCAGATGGAGGATTACCTCTATCAAAAGGATCTATGGAGGCCGTTGGAAGGAGTAGCCAAGAAACTGGCAACAATGTCTGATGAGGATTGGAATCTTTTTGACAGAAAGGCACTGGGAACCATTTGGTTGTGCCTGGCACCGTCAGTGGCATTCAATATAACGGAAGCAAAGACAATAGACGGTCTGATGAAAGCTTTAGCTAAATTGTATGAAAAACCCTCAGCCTCAAATAAGGTATTTCTTATGAAGCGTTTGTTTAATCTAAAAATAGTTGAAGGTGGATCTGTGACAGATCATTTAAATGAATTTAATACGATTGTCAGTTAATTGACTTCTGTAAATGTAAAATTTGATGAAGTTAGAGCTCTCTTGATATTATTTTCATTGCCTGAAAGCTGGGATAGTTTGGTAATGGTGGTTAGTAACTCTGTTTCTGGTTCAAATACCTTGAAATTTGATGATGTTGTTGGTGTTATTCCGAGTGAGGAAATTTGTAAGAAAAGCTCAGGTGGATCCAAATCAGGCAGTGTTTTGAATGCAGAAAGTAGGGGCAAATCAAAGGAGAGAGGAAAAGGTTCTGGAGGTCATGGGAAGTCACGAGGAAAATCAAAGGACAAAAGATCCCAAACCAGAGGACAGAAAGGTTGCTGGTACTGTGGAAAACTAGGTCATCTGAAGAAAGATTGCTGGTCTCGAAAGAACAAAGAAGGAGACAAACAAGAAGGCAATAAGGAAGCAAATGTGGTAAGCAATAAGTCTGAAGATGATGCTTTGATTCTTTCCCTAGATAATGTTGATGATTCATGGGTTTTAGATTCAGGGGCCTCATTTCATGCTATGCCCCATAGAAGTTATTTCCTTGATTATGTCCAAGGGGATTTTGGGCTGGTTTATTTGGGAGATAACGAACCCTGTCAGATTGTTGGAAAGGGAAGAATCAAGATTAAGTTGCAGAATGGAAATCATTGGCTACTACAAGAGGTAAGGCATGTTCCAAGGCTCAGTAAGAATTTAATTTCAGCAGGGCAGCTAACTGAACAAGGTTGCATTGTTACATTTACTGATAAAAATTGGAAGGTTTCAAAAAGTGCCTTAGTAGTAGCAAAAGGTGTGAAAGTAGGCACCTTATATCTTTGTACAGGTCATACTATTCCTTCTACTTTAGCTGTTATAGAGAAAAAACAAACAGGTTTAGGAACAGTTGCTGCAGGTTTGCAGGAAGAGACTGGAAAAGTTGCTGCAGGTTCTGAGACAACACTATGGCATAACAGACTTGGGCATATGAGTGAAAAAGGTATGAAGGTACTTCATTCTAAGAAAATTTTACCAGGTCTGAAATGTATTAATATAGATTTCTGTGAAAGTTGTGTGTATGGAAAACAAAAGAGAGTCAATTTTCTCAAGGATGGGAAGCAAAAGAAAAATGAAAAGTTGGAGCTTGTGCATACAGATGTATGGGGGCTAGCTCAGGTATCTTCTCTTGGTGGCTCTCGGTATTATGTTACATTCATAGATGATGCAACTAGGAAGGTATGGATTTATTTCCTTAGGCAGAAATCTGATGTATTTAAAATATTTAAGAAATAGAGAAGCTTGGTTGAAAATGAGACAGGTAAAAGATTAAAATGTCTCAGATCTGATAATGGCGGTGAGTATTGCAATAAAGAATTTGAAGATTATTGTTCCTTTAATGGAATTTGTAGGAAAAAAATGGTTCCAGGGACTCCACAGGAAAATGGCGTAGCTGAATGCATGAATAGGACAATAATGGAGAGTACAAGGACCATGAGATTGCATGCTAGACTGCCTTTAAACATGTGGGCAGAGGCTGTCGACACTGCTGTATATTTAATTAACAGAGGTCCTTCAGTTCCTTTGGGCTGTGGTATTCTAGAGGAAGCATGGATAGGCAAGAAGGTGAGTTATTCTTTTCTGAAAACCTTCGGCTGTGAAGCATTTGCACATATAGATTTTGAAAATAGAACCAAGTTGGATGCGAAATCAAAAAAATGTACCTTCGTTGGATGTGGCATTGATGAATTTGGTTATAGGCTTTGGGATTTTGAAAATTAGAAAATTGTGAGAAGCAGGGATGTTATATTTAATGAGAAGGTGTTGTACAAAGATCAGTTGCAGCAGCATGAGAAGAAAGAAAAGGATTATGTGGTGCTGGATGATACTCCAAATAGTGATGTTCCAGTGGCTCCTCATGCTCCGCAACAGCAACCAGAAATACCACAAACTCTAGTGAATGTTAGATGATCAACAAGGATAAGTAGACCTCCTGAAAGGTTTTCTCCCTCTTTGTATTCTATTTTGTTAACAGATGTTGGTGAACCAGAAGGGTATGATGAAGCTATGCAGGTGGATACATAAGTTCAGTGGGAGCTTGCAATGAAAGAAGAAATGGACTCCTTGCTGGAGAATCAGACTTGGGAATTATGTAAGTTACCTGCAAGTAAAAAGGCTTTACCAAATAAATGGGTTTACAGGCTGAAAGAGGAAGATGGAGGTAAGAAAAGATTTAAGGCCAGGTTAGTTGTAAAAGGATTTGCACAGAAAAAGGGCATTGATTTTGATGAGATATTTTCTCCGGTTGTCAAGATGACTTCTATTCGTACTATTTTAAGTATTGTGGTTGCTGAAGATTTGCATTTGGAACAGCTAGATGTGAAAACTGCCTTTCTCCATGGTGATTTGGAGGAGGAGATATACATGGAATAGCCCCAAGGATTTGAGGTCAAAGGTAAGGAGAAACAGGTGTGGAGATTGAAGAAGAGTTTGTATGGCCTGAAACAAGCACCTCGGCAATGGTATTTGAAATTTGATAGTTTTATGGCTGAGCAAGGCTACAACAGGTGTAATTCTGACCATTGTGTTTATTTTAAGAGGTTGAATAATGATAGCTACATTATTTTATGTTTATATGTTGATGACATGCTTGTCGCTGGGTCTAACATGGATCACATAAGAGAGTTAAAACAACAGTTAGCACAGTCATTTGCTATGAAGGATTTGGGGGCAGCAAAACAAATCCTTGGTATGAAAATTTATAGAGATAGGAAGAACAAAAAATTGACTCTATCTCAGGCTGCTTATGTTAAAAAGGTGTTGCAGAGATTCCATATGGAGAATGCAAAAGTTGTCAGCACACCTTTGCCTAGTCATTTGAAATCGACTAAGGAGATGTGTCCTAAGACACAAGAGGAGGACGAGAAAATGTCCATGGTACCATATGCTTCAGCTATAGGAAGTTTAATGTATACCATGGTATGCACGTGATCGGATATTGCACATGCTGTAGGAGTCGTTAGCAGGTATATGAGTCATCCCGGGTTAGAGCATTAGAATGCGGTAAAATGGATTCTCAGATATTTGAGAAGTACATCTAATAAACACTTATGTTTTGGGGGCTCTAATACTGATTTAGCAGGTTATGTAGACTCAGATTTGGCAGGGGATATTGATACTAGGCGGAGTACTACAGGTTATGTCTTTACTGTAGGTGGAATAGCAGTGAGTTGGATTTCCAGGTTACAAAAGGTGGTTGCTTTATCCACCATAGAGGCAGAATATGTAGCTGCAACAGAGGTAAGCAAGGAGATGATATGGCTGCAATCTTTTATGAACAAAATTGGCACACACCAGGTTAACAGTTATTTGTTTATGGACAACCAGAGTGCCATACATCTTGCAAAGAATTTTGCCTTGCATTCAAAGACTAAACACATACAGTTGAGGTATCACTTCATTCGGTCGGTGTTGGATGATGGACAGTTACAGCTGGCCAAGATACATACAGATGACAATCTAGCAGATATGTTTACAAAGGTAGTGAAAAGGGAGAAGCTAAGCTCCTCTTCAGCTTTGATTGGTCTTCTAGACTGAAAACAACAAAAACAGAACAGCAGCGTCCAGGGTGCTTATTTCTAGTGGGAGCTATAGGGTCACTGGTGTTATGATCAGTCTCCAAGTGGGAGATGATATGGTGTAGAGTCTAATCAGTCTCCAAGTGGGAGATTATTGTTATATGGAGCCTAATCAGACTCAGAGGTTATATTTACCCCTCTTTTATCAGCACGGTTTCCCCCCAAATCCCTACGGGGTCAAGGGGCAGCACCGGGAGTTATTTTTCATTGACTGACATAAGAAAACCCTATTTTTGTAACCGATAAAAAGCTTAATAAAAAGCGGCCAAGGGTTAGGGTTTGGGTATTGTATTGTAGCATTTTGCAGTGGTATTGAGTTGCAGGGATTGCTGATTGTAATCAGTTTTGATTTATTGGATAATAATATTGGACTCTCTGTTTGGTGGATGTAGCCTGAGTTTGGGTGAACCGCGTTAAAACTTGTCTCTCCCTGTTATTATTTCTGTGTATTTCCATTCCTCTGTTTAATCTTTATTTGCATTTAATTGATATCTTTTGCCGGCTAACCCTAACACCACATATCAACAAAGTAGTTCAAGGGGTAAGTACATTAGGAAAAGTTCTCGTGATTCCCTTGAAGCCCCTACCCCAAAGAGAGCAAAAATAATAATCTTGAAATAGAAGAAGAAATGGAAGTTGTGAATCTAGAGGAGGAGGTGATAGAGGAACACGACCCACAACCCTCACATCAATTGTATTCTCCCTCGATGATAGCACCATATGCCTCCCTAGAAAATAGGTTGATAAGATCCATAATCAACAATGAGGTGGACACCAAAGATGTGAGGGAGGTGACATGTAATCAGTTTATCTCTAATGATGCATTCATTACCTCTCCATAATTCAAATCCTTTGTGTTGAGAATGAGGAGTGAAGAATTTCAGAAAAAGATAGAAGAAGCAAAAAGTGCTGCAAACCCTTCAGAGTATGATGCTATTACAAGGAGGGTTTTGAGTGAAGTGAACAAGGACATCAGTGCCATGACTCCTGAGGAAGGGAGGGCACTTGTGAAGAGAAGAAAAATCCTACTATTGCCACACTAGACATTGTTAGATGCTATTACATTTGATACCATTACTAGGGATGATGCAGATGTAAGTGAAGAACAAGCCACGAGGGCATTGCAGGGTGCTATCTTTGACCCTAAATTTGATACCTTGGCTATCTGGGCATTGGCCCCAAATGATAAGAAACCAAAGGTAGGTTTGGAAGAATTGACTTGTAATGTGTTTATCAAGAGGGTGTCAGACACCCTTGCTCCTCAGGCAACCAACTTGAATGTATAGACATCACATTTTGTAGAGGCAACAACACTCAAACTGCAGAAAGATTACAATGAATTATTGGGGAAATATATAGAGGCAATGGCCAGACTTAATGTTTATGAGAGTCAACCTCAATTGGAAGCTAGTCCATCTCAAACACCTCCAATTATACAAACTGCAGAGTCATTACTAGTGGATACACAACCCCTGCTTCAAGAAATAGAGGAGCTGAAAGAGGAAAATAAGAAGTTGAAAGGAGAAGTAGAAGGAAAAGTGGAAGGTGTAGCCACAAATTTAATCACGTATAGAATCAACAAGATATTGGTTAGGCTGGAGGATACCCATAGGTCTTACTCTCTGTTAAGGATAGCACATGAAAAACATGAATCAAACAAATAGAAGCTATCAACTATGAAGACCAGCTGGTTACCAAGGATTGGAAAAATCATAGACTTTCTCAGGTGTTCTAGATATGATCCAGATGCTCCTCCTGAGTTGCAGTTGCTAGTAGGAATGTTGGAAAAAATTAAGGAGGTGGCTACTTATCAATTAAAATTGGATATAGTACTAAGGGATAAAATGCAAGTAGTTGAGAAGCTGGACACAAAATGGTTGCCTCACATTTTAACAACAAAGGACATGAACAAGTGGAAGAAGGAAATTATTGATAATGGTAATTAGTTAATTCCATCTTGTTGCGATAAGGGAGATCCAGCTCTGCATGTGTTAAGTTGAACACTTGAAAGGTTGCATGTGGCGGACATACATTTGATATATTTGGTAAAAATTTGATGCCCCGTCATGCAACCCTAGAGAGTTAGGCAAAAATGGGCAATAAAATATGGGATTTTTTTAAAAAACAAGTATTTGCATTAATCACTAGATAACATAACAACCAATTACAACATTTAAATTATATGATCAACTAACATCTATAGGGAACATAACTGCATCAAATAATTATAAACATAGATCATTAAAAACATAACATCAGACATGTCCATATGCAAATTTGATACATCAAGAGAAGAATACGTCTTTCATTTGCAAGATATGTACAAGTACATAAGAAGTCAAATACAGAATTACATAATTACAAGGCTTCTTGACTGATTACATCAATTTACAATATAAATCATGGTTATACAATTCTGGAAGCATAATACAAATCTGAGGATGCAAATACATATCTGGAACTGGTAAAATGCATCTACCACGAACACAAGCCAAGATGCCAAAGAAAACCAATGGATTAAGCTCTTCCACCTGACCATGTGGAACCTTGAGGTCCACCCCCTGAGCTAGGAGATAACGATGAGGTTCCACCAAGACAAAGATCAAAAGTACAAATAAGCAGATGCAAAATCAACACAGAAAACATAGATCAAAAAAAGATTAAACACTACTCTAGAGGCAACAACATAAGGTAACAAAAAGGGAAGTAACTAGGCTGCAGTAGGGAGAGTGTCATCACATGGTCCTAGCATGGGTTATCCAGGCTATCTCTCTTTAGAAACTAACCCCCATCTATGGTTATCTCGGCAACCTCTCTCTAGGCATTGGCCCCATAGGGTGACACATGCGGAACCGACACATCCTCTCATGAAGAAAAGGAGGTCGATCATGCCAACCATGCCTTCTCATCCCATCCTTAGCCTAAGAGAGCGCTACAGGCATGGGTGATGCATCATAATTATCTTGTTATGTGTTTATCTACCCAAACCCACCTAGGTTGATTATTAGATTATCACTTAATTACAACTTTCATGGGGTTATCTAGGTAGCCACTTTGGGCACCGGCCCCACCATGAAAGTGACTCTCCTACATACAACTAGTACCCCTAGCCAAACAATAGAACCACCAAGTGACAAGCATGATAATGACACAGCAAGGCATCTGTCCTCTTGCATACCGAATCATTACAAGGAAACTCAATTTCAAATTTCAAAGTCCAAAACAACAATTTTTCCTAGAAACCACATCAAGTCCTCATACCAAGAGAAAGCATCACAAATAAATCCATGCTGCTATATTACATTGGACTTTAAAGTAGCCTAGCCTCTGGAGCTATGTAACTTTTAACACCAATAACACTAGTCAAATATCCATTCCATGATATTGGATTCAAGGTTTAAATGACATGACACTTAACAACTATGACATCCCACCAGAAACATCACCTTACACTTAGGCTTGACAAAACATAACTGTAAGACTCAAAACCCAATTTCAGTACAATGATCCTATTTCTTCATTAATATACATCAGTTTGTAATTGGCAATGAAAACTATATAATATCCAAGGATCAAAACTCAAATATTACAACATTTTTCAAACTATTTTAGATATTAATTCTTTTTCTATAAAATAATAATTCTTCTAAGGCAATAATACCTTATTCAATCACAAGATCTATCATTCCAACTATAAATTATTTAATAAGTAATACTACAATTAAATCTATTATAATCCTATAATTATCCCAAGCTTAATTTTAATGACTTACAACTATTAATCTTTTCTTAAAAAGATAAGTATATAATTGAATTAAATTTAGAAGTAGTATAATTAAAATATCAATTTAATAACTCTATTCTGACAAAATAACAGAAGTAAAATAATAATATTTATATTCATACTATGCTTCGTTAATGAATTGTTTACATTCAGATGAATCAAATTGATCAAATAAACATTTTCCTATATTCACCAATGCAATTGTTTACTGTCAGATATTCATGGAGTTCAAAAAAAGAAGCTTTCTAAAGGACATATATATCTATTCCCCTAATAATGACTTTAATGAACTCTTTCTAAATAGAGCTTTAGTTTCACTATACTCACGCTAAGTTAGACCAAAATGAGAATATATGAAGTTATTCTAATTTATACATTTCAGCCAGAGAGAAGAACTGAATATAGTTTACAGAGGTTTCAAAGAGAAGAGTTAATGAAATACGACCTGGCAGAATGAAGGCAACGTGATATAACTTCAGAGGAATTCAATGAAAGAACAATGGTAAATGCTTGCCAGAACATGGTCCTGAGGAGCAAAATTAATTGTAGATTAGAAGGAATGACCTAAACCAAGGTGCTGGTGCTTTCAGGCAAAATATTTTGGAAGAAAAAGTCTGATCTCAGACCATACGATGGCACTTTTGGCAGAGAAGAAATTGGTAAAGATGCATTGGTTGAATCGACCCCTAATAAGGTGCTAGAGGTTTTAGGAAAGAGTTTAGTTTATTGAAAGAAAAGAAAACTTGAAGATTGTCGTACAGCAGTACCCGAGGTAGAGATAAAAAAATTTGAAATGATATCATTGGCTCCATCGATCCAAAGGAGCATACTTAAAGTTTCATTTTCTGGCAAAGTTTAGAGGGATTATAGTTGAGAAAGGCCATATGGCGGCACCTAATGGAGCTAATAACGATTTCCCTTGTTTCAAGTGATTCATTTAAAGAGTCTTGAGTAACTTCATTTCATGGGGAGAATTTGAGGGACTGATGTTAAGCAAGGCCGTATGGCGGCACTGAGAAAAGCCACAACAAAAAAAATAGAGAAAAAAAACGGTAAATGATTTTTAATTGATCAATTTCTTTTGACCCAAGTAACATCTAAATAATTTTTATATGATTAAATTTGCAGGTTGGTGGATGGAGCGAAAAGTATGATCAGATTTTGATTTGATTCCAAGGTTTTAGGAAATATTTTGAAATAGAAGAGATAAGAAGAAAAAAATAACTTGAAAGTAAACTACAGAGGGTAATTCATTGATAGCAACTGAGGTGCGATTCCAAAGATGTGAAAATGATCATGGAGCAAAATACATTTGAACACACATAGAGTACATAAATGATCAAGCTACAAGGAAATTTAAATTCCAGGATAGACAAGGGTACATACATACAAAATCTCACACATAGAGAGGTAAAATAAACATACCTGGATTACTATATTCCAACTTCGAAATCCTCTTCCATTAAAATTCCTTCCTCTCCTTTCCTAAATTCTTCAGCATCTCCCCCCAATTTTCTTCAACATTCTACCTCCCCTCCTCTAAGAAATCTTCCTCCCTCAAATAAATCCCATATTACAAAAATAGACATATTCAATTAATTTCCCACTGTCGTAACCATTATAGAGAATCCACTATCTTTCAAGATTTAAAAGTAATAAATTTCTTCTTCCTGAGAGATTCTCTAATCAGGGAATTTAATGCGACAAATCACACAACAATAACATATTAAATAATAATATCTTTCAAGCAAAACCATTTATTAATTAAATCAACTAATATATTATTAATTACTTATGCTTATTATCATTATTATTAATTATTAAAGTTATTAATTTAATTTTTATTAAGACACTTATTCAATATTCTCTAATTTTCATATTATTTAATAACAACTAGATAAATACTATTAAATCAAAACTTATTATTAATATTATTATTATAATAATTAATGCATTTCCAACCATTACACGTAGACTCTAACCAAAAGTTCAAGCAATAACAATTACATACCAAGGACAACCAAAACCTGAGGCAAGTACCACTGAGTGACATCTAGACCCATGACCACAAACTGAAGACAAAGACTGACATAGGGAACCCCATGTTATCTCCCATCCACATTATCCATTGGAGTAAAGGAAAGCTTAGACCTTCTAAGTCAGGTGAATTCGATGCCTGGTACCTGCAACCTGCATCAAAATGAAGTGTTACAAACGAGCATATACATAAATAAAAACCACACAGAGTCAGGGAGTCGCAACATAGTAGAGTGCTTGTAATGAGTAGTACTACACTATCCCTTCTCTAAAAGCATGAAAATAAACATAAACATCTCTAACTATCAATCAGGCATCATCCAATCATATAAAACATGATAACTCTACTCTGCATAAACATCTAACCATAAACTGATCATGTCAAACACATCATAAACTATAATATCAATAATCTCATCATAATGATCATAACAAATGCCAACAACCACATCAGTGAACCATAATCCATAATGACCATAATAAGCATAAACAATAAGTCTATCATCCACATGTCTCAAAACTGTCTAAGTGTAACTGAAATACTATCAATTGTCAAAAGCCAAAATGAGGGGCACTACATCCTCCCCCCTAGAATTAGGCTTACTCCTGGAAGCCTGCAAATAAGTAAGGGTATAACTCCCGCATCCTGGGTGCATCCTCCTAGGTAGCAAAAGTCTCATCATTAAGATCCCACTGGACCTTGACTTGCTCCACGTGTCTGCCCCTCAGAGCGAGTCTCCTATGCTGTAGAATGCCTACGGGCTCCCAAGCTAGCTACCCGTCCTCTACCTGTAGAGCATTCTAATCGAGAACATGAGCAATATCTAGATAATAAGCTATAAGTACAGAAACATGAAACACATCATGGATGTGTGAAAGACTGGGCGGCAAAGCAAGACGATAAGCAACAGGACCAATCCTCTCCAAAACCTCAAATGGTCCAACAAAGCATGGTACGAGCTTAGAGCCTTTTTCATAATAGATTAGACTCTTTCGCGGTCGCACACACAAGAACACTTGATCCCCAACTAAAAACTGTTGATCGACCCTATAAGCATCTACATACTTCTGCTTGTCTTGCGCTGCCACCAAAAGCTCTTTAATCTGCTCAACCTGCTGCTCTATCTCTCTAAACATATCTGGTCCTAAAAGAACTCTATCCTCAAGACGATCCCAACTTAGTGGGGTCCAACAAGGATGACCATACAAAGCTTGAAATGGAGACATGCTGATAGAGCTGTGATATCCATTATTATATGCAAACTCTACTAGGTACAAATAGTCCTCCCAACGGCTCTGCTGGTCCATAACATACATCCCAAGCATATCCTCAAGGACTTGATTAACCCTCTCATTCTATCCATTAGTCTCCAGATGGTATGCTAAACTAAAGTTCAACTGTGTCCCCAAGGCATGCTGCAGAGAAGTCCAAAGGGCTGAAGTAAACACTGGATCCCTATCTGAGATGATCCTATGAGGAATCCCATGCAATTTGACTATGTCTTCCATGAATACTCTGGCCACCGTAGAGGCATTATAAGATGAACAGACAAGAGAGAAGTGAGCTACCTTCGTCAACCTATCCATAGTGACCATAATAGCATCATGATGATGGGAGGACACCGGCAAACCAACTATGAAGTCTAAAGAAATGATGTTTCGTTTCCATTTTGGAACAAGATGGGGCTAGAAAAGACCTGTAGGGTGCTAGTGCTCCACCTTCACCCTCTAACACTCAAGACATCTCAACACAAAATCAACAATATCTCGCTTCATACCACTCCAAAAGTATAGCTAACAAATATCTACATGCATCTTCTTGACACTCGAATGAGCAGAATAGGGTGCTCGATGTGCCTCTGACATAACTAGGGTACGAAGACCCCAGAGCTAGGAACATAAATATGACCCAAATGTCACAAAAGACCATCTGACTCAAGAGAGTAACTGGCAAAACTACCCTCCAAAGGTCTACCAGACTCAACCTCAGACTTAACCTCCTGATACCAACTGTCTATAAGAAGTACTGCAAGAATTTGACCTCTCAAATCAACTGTGAGAGTGACTATTGAGATCTCATGCCTTCGATGACTAAGAGCATCTTCCACAACATTCTCCTTGCCCTAAATGTACTTTACCTCAAAGTCATACTCTCACAAGAACTCCATCCATAGCCTCTACCTCGCATTCAAGTTTGGCTGCATAAAAATATACTGTAAACTATGATGATCACTATACAGCTCAAAATGATGCCCTAAAAGAAAATGCCTCCACCTCACCAAGGCATGTACAACTGCGGCTAACTCTAGATCATGCGTGGGATAGTTCAATTCATGATCATTGAGTCTGCAAGACTCATAGGCAATCACGCGAGCATCTTGCATCAAAACTGCTTCTAAACCCTCCAAGGAAGCATATGTACACACGACAAAGTCCCTGGTAGGATCAAGAACTACCAGAATAGGTGCACTAGTCAACCACTCCTTAAGGGTCTGAAAATCTGCCTGACACTACTCTGACCAAACAAACTTCTTCCCTTTCTTCTGAAGAGAAGTAATAGGGTGGGCAATCCTCGAAAATCCCATAACAAAATGACGATAATTGCCTGCTAAACCCATAAAACTATGGACCTCAGAAATATTAGTAGGTGCAGGCCAATCCATAATAGCTTGGATCTTCGAAGGATCCACTGCAATACCCTCTCCAGAAATGACATGACCCAAATACTTCACCTCTGTCCAAAAGAATTCACATTTTGACAAATTAGCATAAAGCTAATTTTCTCTCAAACACTATAACCCCTAACACAAATGCTCCTCATGCTCCTCCATAGTCCTCGAATAAATCAATATATCATCTAAAAATATAAGGACAAACTTGTCAAGATAAGTGCGAAATACACCATTCATCAGGCTCATGAATACTGAAGGTGCATTCGTCAACCCGAATGGTACAACTGTAAACTCATAATGTCCATAATGGGTGTGAAATGTTGTCTTATGAATATCTGCCTCAAATATCCGCAACTGATGATATCCTAACTTAAGGTTAATTTTTGAAAATACCTTAGCTCCCTTGATTTGATCAAACATATCATCAATCCAAGGCAAGGGGTACCTATTCTTCACTGTCACCTTATTGAGCTGTTGATAGTCGATACATAGCCGTAGAGATCCATCCTTCTTCTTCACAAAGATCATAGGTGCTCCCCATGGAGAAACACTAGGTCGAATGAATCCCTTGGCTAACAACTCCTCTAACTACAATCAAAGCTCCTTAAGCTCCTAAGTGGTCATCATGTATGGAGCTCGTGAGATAGGCTCAGTGCTGGGAACAAGATCAATCCTGAAGTCAATGTCACACTTAGGTGGCATCCTTAGAATCTCAAAAGGAAAAACATTAGCATACTCTCTCAGAAGTGGGTGATCGTCAAGAGATGTCTCTCGACTCTCCTCCATCTCCAAGTCATTAACTGTCACTGCAAATAGCTGACATCCCTGATGCATACACCTCTTAAGCTACATAGCAGAGATCATACATAGGGAAGTAGGTCTCTGGATACCAACTACCTCCATCTTTCTACCAGAATCATCCACACATCTGACTAACTTATGCTGACAATCTATCACTGCCCGATGGACCTCTAACCAATCCATACCCAATATTATATCACATGAACTAAGGGGTAGGATACAAAGATCTACTATGGTAGATAGAGAGCCAATCCTCAACTCAAAACCATGAACTAGAGACTCAACTGCGACCTTAGCCACGAAAGCTAGCTCAACCTGCCACCTTTCATCTTGCTTTGTTGCCACTAAACCACAATGCTCCACAAGAGAAGGAGAAATGAATGAATCAGAAGCACCAGATTCAAAGAGAATGAAAAAACTAATACCTCACATAAATCTAGAAGTCTCCACCACGGTACCCTGATACTCTGCCTAGCAGTTATCAACTGCTACAAAAACTTTGTGTGATCTTCCTACATCACCTATAGTCGGCTCCAAAGCTGCCGACCTATGACCAAATCCTGAAGCATTTCACTGAGGACACTATCTAGCTATATGGCCCTGTTGGCAGCAAGAGAAACACCCTATGCCTCTACCAAAACCACCGCCACCCTGAAAAGCATTAGACTACTGAAAACTCCCTCTACTCATTGCAGACTGTGTGCTTTGAGCAGGTCGATCAACATGATCATGTCTAGCTCATTGCCAACTCTGACTCTTGTTATTATGAAATCTGATACCCTACTAAGGTTGAGAATTCTTCTGTTTGGCCTAAGAGTACTGTTGCTGCTGCTATCCACCCTTTGAGGGTGCATGATATCCTCTATGCGATCCTGATGCCTGAGTATGACCACCACGAGAATTGAATCTTGCAGAAGGTGCACTACCAATATGCACACCTGTATGCCCTCCAAGTGCCATAGTCAATTTCTCCTCCAGTAAATAGGCTTTCTCCACTGCTACCTCCATAGTCTTAGGTTCGAAGACACGAACCCCTCCACTGATCCAGGCATTCAAGCTAATGATAAAATGCTACACTAACATAGTCTCATCATCTCCGATGCCTGCATACTACTTGAGCTCATAGAATCTACGTTCATATTGCTCTACTGACATGGCCATCTGTCTTAGCTCATGGAACTCATCTGCGCGATGCTGCCTCCAATGATCAGACAGGAAATAGGCTCTGAATCTCTCTAAGAACAACTCCCAAGAAATAGTACTAATGTCCAAGTGTAGCTTCTGCTCCTCTAAACGCCACCAGGTAGAAGCAAAACCTCTGAGATGCAAGATAGCACACCTAGCCTTGGTGTTGCTACCATACGGATGCATGGTGAAACACCTACCTATATCGAGTAACCAGGTCTCTGCCTCTAAACCACTACCAACTCCATCAAAAGTGGGAGGGCATACCCTCAGAAGATCTCTCATATGACTGGCTAAAGTGGCCTCCTGCTCAGCTATCAAATCTCTCCTCCTAGGTGATCTCTCTCTTTCCCTAGGTTTTGGCTGATCTACCTTTTGTCCCCCTCTCGGATGCTCTACATCCTATCTAGGGCCTAAACGGGAAAGGGCCTCCTCAAGTAACTGACGCAACTGAGCTCCCTCAAGTTGACCCTGACCTTCCATATTCTGACCCTCGTCTTCATGGGCACTCTCATGAGGAGAACTGGGAGGAGGTGTACCACCACTGCCTCTCCCACATCCCCTACCTCTGCCATGACCTCAATCTCTACCTCTAGGCATCTACCTACAACACCAAAGGATAATTCATTACACACAGAGAGGTAAACAACATGGATATAGTGTAGTCTACAGAGTTTAAGTACTAGGTCACATAATGGGCTCAATCATAACTAGAGTACCCAGTGTTTAAACTTGGCTCTGATACCAAATGTGATGCCCCATCATGCAACCCTATAGAGTTAGGCAAAAATTGGCAATAAAATACAGGAAATTAAAAAAAAAAGTATTTGCATTAATCACTAGATAACATAACAACTAATTACAACATTTAAATTATATGATCAACTAACATCTCTAGGGAACATAACTGCATCAAATAATTATAAACATAGATCATTAACAACATAACATCATACATGTCCATATGCAAATTTGATACATCAAGAGAAGAATAGGGTAAATGCAAGGAGATGGGGGACCAAAAAGTCGCCACCATCTCCAAAATTAAAGAAAAATGCGAGTGCGTTATAACACGCTCATATTTTGCTTTTAATAAAAGCAAAAAAAAAAAGCATTTTCTGCACATTCACCTGTGGCTAGGTTATTGACATCAGCAAAGAAAGGAAGCAAAATGTGCTCGCGTTAATAAAAAGGAGATTCGATCAAGTG
The DNA here is from genome assembly GCA_027924645.1 of Cunninghamia lanceolata. Lineage (NCBI taxonomy): Eukaryota > Viridiplantae > Streptophyta > Pinopsida > Cupressales > Cupressaceae > Cunninghamia > Cunninghamia lanceolata. The sequence goes on along the minus strand of BSBN01002018.1, from coordinate 150,234 downwards.
CAAGTGAGAAAACAAGAAATTCACAATACCACCTCGCTGCCAAAGACATCGTCGTGCAAAGTTGGAGGATCCAGCATAGGAAGAAGGTAGGGTTTGTCCAAATTTGTTAGTTTTAGATCAATTTTTTAGTTTTGCAATGTTTGATTTATGTTTTATTTGCATTTACAGTTATTGGAGAAGAAAAAAATCTAAATCCAGTTGAGGAGGGTGAAAACAACCCCCAAAACCCTCCAAACCCTCAAAACCCACCTTCACCTCCTTTTCATGTAAGGGATAATCAAGAACACTACTTAGGGATAATAGAAGAAAACAAGAAACATCTTGAAACTATTATTCAAACCCTAAACAATCCAAGTGGAACCACTGAGCATAGGAGGGCACTTGCAAAATCACTACAGGAGATTGTTTCCCACATGGATTTGGTGACGAAACAAATCACCAATTTTCAAGACTATAGGGAGAGGAGTCGACAATAATATGCCAACAAGTTGTCATATGAACAAGTGAAGAAGGAAAAAATTATAAAATCTCAATTATGTGCACAAATTACTAATCCCAAAATTGGCCAAACATTAGAGGAAACTTGCAAACGGTTTCCTATACATTGGTGTAGGAATGAAGACATATCCTAATACTTTTGGGATAGATGGTACATGGTCTTCGATGAGTGGCCATGCAACAATGATGAGGTACCACAATATTTTTTGAGGAAACTCTATTGTGAGTTCATCCTCAACAAGATTCTGAATTATTTTGATATTCATGATTTCCAAGGTAGAGGTGGTGGCTCTACCCAAGATAGACCCAGGGCTTAGCAAGATGAACAACATGTGCCTATACCCCGAGGGAGGCCAGAATGTAGGTCACTCCCTTTGGCTTTGAAGGAGAGTGTTGAGCTAGAGACTTTACATTCATTGACTACTCTCACCCAAACTCTATCACAGCATGCGGATGATTTGACCCAGGGCAACGAGGATGAGAGTAGTAGGCGTCATGTGTCCCCACATTTGTGCAGTACATGTGGGAACCTATCTGATTATGTGACACAGGAGGCACAACATGACTCTGTGACATAGGGGCAGCATGCTGCGACATAGGGGCAACATGATATGACACAGGGGCAGGACATATTGGATGATCTTGTTCTCAGTGACGATCTCTTCAACATACATTTGGTATTGACTCTCAGGTAATTTGTTACAAGTTTCATCTTGATTTAGTATATTGTTATTTAAAATTTGTAATTAATTTTATATGATTATCTATATTATAAGTCAAAAATAATGTATATAATTGTTTGCGCAATGAAATTCCAGGGTCAAAGTCTTCATCCTGCCTCTGTTAGCTGTCCATTGGCGGCTTATGAGCAGAGGTTAAGTCAGCAGGTATGTAATTTATCACGTATTCATAATTATTGTAGATATGTTAATGGTAATATTATTTTGTGACTTGATTTGATGATTTCAATAGCCACCAGCACCTCCATAGTTTCCTTGGTCTTCTGGACGCCAAAACCACCACTTTTATTGAGGTAAATTTAACCATTTCTAATCATTATGCATTTTAAAAATAATGTTATGTATTTATTTTGTTTTAATAATCTTGAACTTGATTTTTAGATGCTGAATACAATGGAGACTCCTCCTCATCTTCGTGAGTCAACATAGATAGGCATTGATGCAGCCATGATGTCTGCAAATCATTTGACTGAGGTATGAGCCAATAACATGAAAGTATCATAATTTTGTATTCTTTTTTATCTCATGTCATTTGATGTACATAAATGATATTTATGTTTAGTCAATTTCGCTTCTTGATGCTTCTCACAAGAGGTCACAACTCCAGTCCGTCCAACTACGGATGAAGAGAGAGTCAAGATGATGGAAAGCGATCATCAGTTGGTAGTAAGTGATCAATTACATATGTGATGTTATATATTTCATACATTTTTTATACTAATGCGCATATTGTTTGTTTGTATTAAAAGGTGCAACTGGATGAACTTTATTCGAAGAGGTCGACTCAATGACAGAGAGAGGATGTGTCACTGACTGGCTCTCCATCTTCATAGTTAAAGAAGGGCTACCGATTATTTCCTAAAAGTCCAGAGGAAACTAGTTTTGGGGAACTTTTTTGTATGCCTAGATGGCTTTGTATACATACTTTTGTATGTTAATCTAATGTATATTTTTGTATATTTGCCTATATGGCTTTGTTTGGACATGCCTATATGGCTTTTTATATAAACTAGATGTTATGTTCATGACATTATGTATATATGATAGTTTATATTAAATATTTAATATGATAATCAATTATTGTTATAGGAATTTGGTTTTACAAGTGCTAATTGCATTTGCTCGAAAGTTTATGAATCATTTTCAAATAATCCATTTTGTGCATATCTTGCAATCATTGAATTCTGTTGAACTGTGCATTTCTTTGAGGCATCATTTTAAATAGTTCACGTGCCTTGTCTATGCTTCCATACTTTCCATACATGTCTACAAGGGCAACTTTGCAAATACAATACATGTGAGAAAATGCCTATATCATTTATGCTTTGATGGTTGTCCACACCATGTTCTCTAGATCCCATTATAGCACAGGCAAGGAGGAAGTTGGTTAATGTTGTGCAATTTGGTTTTAGATGTGCCAAAATTTATGTAAATGGTTAAAATTTATTTTTGTGCATTTGCTTGAGAGTTTTTAAAGCCTTATAAAAAATCCATTTCGTGCATATCTTGCAATTATTGCATTCCATGAGACAACATTTCTTTGAGGCATTGCGTCTAACAGTTCATGTTTGTTATATATGCTTCCACAAAAGTTGCATACATGTCTTGTAGGGTACTTACAACTACAACATTTGACAAAATTCCTATATCCTTTATGCTTTGATGGATGTCTATACCGTGCTCCAAACATACCATTTCTAGGATTTTGGAATTTGGCTTTACACTTGCCAATTGCATTTTCTTGGAACTTTCTAAAGGCTTATTAGTAAATCCATTTTGTTCATATCTTGTAATCATTGTATTCCATGAGGTGACATTTCTTTGAGGCATCATGGCAAATAGTTCACGTGCCTTGTCTATGCTTCCACACTTTGCATACATCTCTCTGAGGGTAGTTGCAACTACAACATCTAACAAAATTCCCATATTTTTTTAATCCTTTTAATGGATGTCCATTTTGGCATAGGCAAGGAGGATACTGGCTAAGGTTGTGGAATTTTGCTTTACAACTACCAATCGCATTTGCTTGAAAGTTTCTAATTTTTCTATACATGTTTCTGAGGGCAGTTGCAACTACAACATCTGATAGAAGTCCCATATCCTTCATGCTTTGATGGATGTCCATACCATGTTCCAAAGATCCCATTTTGGCACAGGCAGGGAGGATGCTGGTAAAGGTTGTGGAATATGGATTTACACCTACCAATTGTATTTGCTTTAAAGTGTCTAAATCCTTTTCAACAAATCCATTTTGTGCATATCCTACAATCAAGGTATTCCATTAGATGGCATCTCTGTGAGGTGTTCTGTCAAATAGTTCATGTGCCTTGTCTATGATTCCACATTTTGCATACATGTCTCTCAATGTAGTTGCAACTACAACATCTGATAGAATTCCCATATCCTTCATGCTTTGAAGGATGCCCATACCATGTTCCAATGACCTAATTTTGGCACATGCAAGGAGGATGTTGGAAAAGGTTGTGGAATTTGGATTTACACCTACCAATTACATACACATTTTGCATACATGTCTCATAGGGCAGTTGCAACTACAACATTATCAATGGGTTTCATAAATTTGCATACATGTCTCACAGGGCAGTTGCATAAATGGGTTTGTGCCACAAACTTCATTATCAATTCCCATTATAAAGTGGTAATTCTATTGCAAGGTTTGATAGATGAAGTTCATATTATGAACTTCACAATGAATATCCTTCCTATCAACTATAATAAGACTGTTATAATAGTTGGAACAACAAATTAGAACTCCCCTGCCTTACTCAAAATCATCAAGAGGTATAGTCAAAATCATGTCAAATGTGTCATAAAAGTCTTCCTCCATCCTCATTGGTGTAGGAGCACCTTTACAATGTTGGTCAAATGTTGTAAATAAGAGTCTTTAGTGAGTTTTGTATGTCCAAGTCATATTTTTTTTGGTGCTATAAGGTCTAATTAAGTCCATATTGGGTGTATTTATGCCATATAGTGGTGTAGGTGTGAAATTTTGTCATGGACACTTCATAATCTAGGAAAGAACATTCTCTCATCATACTAAAAACTCGATGAAACCATGATGAAACAAGGAAGCACCATGTCGAAGGTTCATGGCTATTGTAGGTTTGATAAAACTCATTTTTATGATGCCCAGGTTGTCCTAGACATGCATAAGGTTCATAACTTCTGAAAAATCAATATGTGGTTCATTTTATTGACCCATGGAAAAAGTTATAACCGCTGTCCCAAAGTCTAGACAATTATGTAGTAACAAAGGACAATTAGGAAAGGTGGTAGGATTGACATTTTGCATTCCATAGCTCGTGGGTTTGAACGGACTTCGTCAATGCATCAGGGTGGGCAGGTAAATGCTAGGGGAGGTCTCAATTTGTGTGCCAAGCGTCGCATTCGTTCGGGGCAGCAGGCTACCAACAAAGTCTCTTAAGCGTCCAAAGATGAAAAAATTGCTAAACTTTGATGGGACAATTCTCAGAATTTGTGGTAGCTGGGAACATTCTGTTTGGACCTATAGGTGTACATGGGGTCCATCCACAATAACCTCTCTTGGTTTTGTTCAACTCCATTCCGTTTGATCATGTTGAAATCAAACACATTCTTGCAAAATGCTTCAGTTTCATGCTGTGGAAAGGTTGCCAGGTGCCATATTTTTTGTTCTTCTCATCGTGGGCTAAATGAACTGTGCCAACACATCAAGGTGGGTGGGTAAATTCTAGGGGAGGTCTCGTTTCGTGCGTCAAGTGTCTCAGTCATTCCGGGCTGCAAGCTATCGGTAAACTCAAAAAGTGTTAGGTCTCGGTAGCTTGCAGGCTAGAACAACTGGGATGCTTGGCACATGAAATAAGACCTCCCCTAGCATTCACCCACCCACCTCAATGTGTTGGTATAATCCATTCAGCCCCACGATGAGTAGAACAAAAAATATGGCACCTAGCAACCTTTCCACAGCATGAAACTGAAGCATTTTGCAAGAATGTGTTTAATTTTGGCACGATCAAACAGACTGGAGTTGAATGAAATTGAGAGTGGTTATTGTGGATGGACTCCACATGCGCCTATAGGTCCAAACAAAATGTTCCCAGCTGCCATGAATTCTGAGAACTATCCCGTCAAAGTTTGGCAGTTTTTTCCTCTTAGGAAGCTTAAGGGACTTTGTCGATAGCTTGCTGACTGAAACGAATGCGACACTTGGTACACGAAACAAGACCTCCCTTGGCATTTACCCACCCATCCTAACATGTCAACGAAGTCTGTTTAGACCCACGAGCTATGGAATGCAAAATGTCACTCCTAGCACCTTTCCACTGCATGAAATTGAAGCATTTTGCAAGAATGCGTTTGATTTCGGCATGATCAAACGGACTGGAGTTGAACGAAACTGAAAGAGGTTATTGTGGAGGGACTCCATGTGCACCTATAGATCCAAATGGAACATTCCCATCTGCCACAAATTCTGAGAACTGTCCAGTCAAAGTTTGGCAATTTTTTCATCTTAGGGATCTTAAGGGACTTTGCCAGTAGCCTGCTGCCCCGAACGACTGCAGTGCTTGGCACACAAAATGAGACCTCCCTTGGCATTTACCTACCCACCCAATGTGTTGGTGAAGTCCGTTTAGTCCCATGAGCTATGGAATGCAAAATGTTACTCCTACCACCTTTCCACTGCATGAAACTAAAGCATTTACAAGAATGCGTTTGATTTCAGCACGATCAAACGGACTAGAGTTGAATGAAACTGAGAGAGGTTATTATAAATGGACTCCATGTGCACCTATAGGTCTAAATGAAAGGTTCCTAGCTACCACTAATTCTGAGAACTGTCCCATCAAAGTTTGGCAGTTTTTTCCTCTTAGGGCGCTTAAGGGACTTTATCGGTAGCCTGCTACCCCGAATGAATGCAACACTTGGCACATGAAACGAGACCTCCCCTGGCATTTAACCGCCCACCCTGACATGTTGGAGAAGTTAGTTCAGACCCATGAGCTATGGAATGCAAAATGTCACTCCTACCACCTTTCCCAACATGAGGAAGAACCACAACCCAATCTAACTCCTAAAAGCATGAAGACACTGAGAACACTAAAGACATGGAGAACAAAGAAGCATGAAGACATGAACTAAATCCTATCATGATGAAGAAACACAACCCAATCTAAATCCTGAAAGCATGACATGTTATGATGAAGAAGCACAACCAAAATCCAATGATCCAATGGCATGAACCAATGACATAAACAACTATGTGCTACTATTGTAACATGATAAACATGAATGTTATGAACTAACATCCAAACCCTTTGACATGAATCTTTATATGACATGAGTGAAACACAAGTGAACAGGATTAAGACCAATTAGGATCAACTTCATCCATTACTTAGATCTAACCTCATGAAACAAATCAAACAAAATGTACATGAAATATATAACATCGCTTATGCAATCGGTCACTTACCGCCATCTAATGATCACTCTCCATCATCTTTTCTCAATCTTCTTTATCCATAGTTGGACGGATTGGAGTTGTGACCTCCTGTGAGAAGTATCAAAAAGAAAAATTGACTAAACATAAATATACTGGAGGGAAGCAATTCATACTACTATTTATATACAAAACAAAGTACATGTAACCATCTAGGAAAGTTTTATGCATACTTACAAATTAATCCAATGGACCATCTGGGTCTTCTCTACTCTTTATTGTGTCAAGTATGTCCTCATGGTCAGAGTCACGCACCTTCCACAAGGTCTTGTTCAAAGGGCTACCTCGATATTGTATCAAATGAACATTGGTTGCCATGACAAGGTTGGAGTACTGAAGAATATTCTGATGCGTGTCAAAGTCTTCAAACAACCAAACATTAAGACTCTTATGTGGGTACCTTCTAAGCCATGTTCTAGTAATGACCACTGAGGTTGTAGGGTATTCAATGTTTTCTCCATATGTAACTAGGGCCTCCAATTTATTTTTGGCCTCAACACAACAACACAAGTAATAATCTATTCCCTCTTCGTTATCTTCATCTGCAATAACTGCATAAACATGCCCTACAATGATATGTGCAGCAAATTAGATGAAATTTCCACAACATTACAAAAATACTACAAAGTTTAAGATAACATTAGGAATTTCAAATTTAACTATGCAAGTATATATATTACCTAGTTGAACTAGATCTAATATGTGGTCAAAGTCAATTGACGATTCCATCTCTGTCAATCCTAGTGCTGTCAGGGGTTGATACGTGTCAAGTGGACAAAGATAACTGAACTGCCATTCGTCAACCCACTCCCTTGACTTGAACTCATTCCAGGCTTGAATTGTACATGCAGAACAAAAGCACGCCATCTTTCGCATATGTATACTCCATGAACCTGCAATTGAGCTTCTGATAGAGTGGAGCTCACTTGATCCTGTTAGTATACAACAGTCCTCATATGGTGCAATGTTAGTATCATTTATCAACCAAAAAAATCTACGAACTAAAGACTTACCTTGATTACCTAGACCCATCGAAGCATTACACCACTCGACGATTGATTTTGCATATGTCATCTTTTCATTATCTTTATACTTTAATTGTTCTCGTGCTATGGCTATTTTGATACACACCCCTGCACCATCATGCTCCCCCTTTCTATGCCCAGCCTCATAAAAGTTCCACATATGCTGAACACCTATAATAATAGAAATTCTGTGAGTTCTTGAATTTCAATGCACAGTTATCCAACCATATGATATGCTAACTAAATGATATGCCCCTTCTAGCCAGATCATTGTAGAACACCTAAAAACAACCTTGTACAAACTCTGCAGAATGCATGTGATCATCGCTTATATAAAAATGATACTCCCTTATGATCTTTCTGTCATCCTTTGTACTATCATTCGCATGAATGAATGCGATGTACACAAATATAGAAACCTATGTCGAGTTATAATATTGGGATTACACCTCACACTATGGCTGTAGACTGTAGTTCTCTGCAAAGTCAATGACTGAAACAATGCTACCAACTAGAAATGTGTCCTTGCATAACTTAAATTGCAAGTCCAACCATCGAGTTCTATGGGCATGTCTTACATACTCATACACTATGTTTTCACAAAATATAGGCATAAACTGATACACTGGAATCTTCTGAATAACATATTCACACCTCTTTGCTTCTTTACCATCTCTTGTATTGTATGCCACTATTTTATACTTGCTGAACTCTACTAGTTCGTTTCCAACTGCATGTGTTATTTCCATATGTTCACATATTGGCATACATTGCAAGCCACCACAAAGTTGACATGTGCCATCCAAGCATAATTTCCTGTAGAATAATTGACCTTCCTCTCTATCACATAAAATCATTGATATGAAGTCTCTCGAGGTAGTTAGTGGGGCATGTATGCCACAATCCTGCAAAACATTGTTAGTATGTAAATCTAAACATATAGATCGATAAACATCAAAATGGTTAGAAAATTTAATATGTAATCTACAACAAGTAGTGCATGTGTGATTTATTTTGACAAAGAAAGGTTTTAGCATTTCAAAATATCTTTGAGAAATTTTAATTTGAGGATACTTCTCTAGAAATTTACCAAAAAACTCTGTTTGAGTCATATCCAAAAAATGCTTTGGATGTGGCTCACGGTTTCAATTGCCAATTCTCCTTCTTACCACATCCCTTTGATTCGGAGATACCCTTGTGTAATTCTTCGAAAAGTCTTCAATTAGTGATCTAAAAGCTTCGACAACAACTTTGTCTTTTCGTGGGAGTCTCCTAGAGAATGCCGACAATTCATTAGTGCTTGGATCCTCAACTCTTTGATGTCTTCCAACAACTCTCATTAGAGTTTTTCTATTTATTTTCAATGCTTGACTTGTCTTTCTAATGAGGCGAGCTTTTTTTGTTTGTTGGCTTACAATTGTCGATGTAATGACACATCGTGTGACATTACTATCCTTGGTGCGTGAGGTGGAACCCGCACTCTCATATGCACTCATTAGATTCTTGACAATTGATTTTTCACTTGATGCATTGGATGTTCTTAGGCCAAGAATCTTCATAGTGGGCCTAAATTTTAGATTTCTCATCAGTTCAACAAAAAGTTGACATCTTTCAGTTTTATTTAAATTCTCAAAGAATAATTTCCATATCTTATTTGCATATCTTTGGCAAGTGCACATGGGAATCTTATCCTTCATGGGCTCCAATACATTCTCATCAATATTAATTAGAAACTTAGGCCTCCTATGCAAAATTCTAGGAGGCATTTTATTTGGTAAAGTAGATTGAACATTAGGAATTTCTTCAATATTTACTTGACATGGGATAGATGACGTACCTTCGATTGGAGGTGAAAAGGTTGAAAATGATGTACCTTCAACTTGAGGTGTGAATGATGGCCCGTGACCAACTTGAGAAGAAAATGTAGATGTGCTTTCTACTTCACCTGTGAAAGATGGAGTGTCTCCAATTCAAGAAGATAATGATGGTGTTCCTTCAACTTGACCTGTGGATGATGGAGTGCCTCCAACTTGGAGATTCACTTTCCTCATTGCATAGAGGTTTTGCATTCATTCCCTTTGTGCCACCAATTCCATCTCTTTCTTAGCTTCGTTAGACATGTCATGTTCCTCTTCAATTGGCAAAGGTGGAATATCTTCTTGTATGGTTGATAGTTTCCTACTTTCCTAAATTTGCCTCATTCTTTCTCTTTTCCTCTCATTCTCAACTTCATGCTCTTCTGGTGTTAGAGTCTTTGCTCACTTCCTTGGCATGATGATGATTTCTACAAGCATGAAGAATAAGACAATGATCATTAGAAATTTTATAATGATAATGAATAGCACAGTCATAATGAATAACAAGGTTTTACAAACTTCTGAATACGACACCTCATATCAAGATAACTTGAACATACATAAGTCATGGAGTATGCATTTGAACACACATATACACTTGAATCTAATTTGAATAGAAGAGAGGAGGATGAACTTGGAGGAAGAAATAAGAAGTTATACCTTGTTTTTCTGTTGTAACTCGTTATACCCTATTTTCATGCATTTTCCAAGTGGAAAGGGTGCCTAAATAGTGGTTCTTTGTGAATTTGAATGCAACCTAGCCAAGTAAGTGTTCCTATAGCATATGCAGGCCTATTTAAAGGTGAATCAAGTGTTATTTTTTTCTAGGTTGGAGTGGATATGAGATTTTCATTAAAACCCCCTTATTTGTGAAGAAATGAAGGGTTTTCTAGTTTGCACCCTAGATGAGCATGGATATACTAACCAATGGTGGAATTTGAAGTTTTGTGACATATATATCTACTATTTTGGGGATTGGAGTGGTTATTGACTGATCCTACGGTACCTGCTTTGTTAATTGGACATAATTAGGCCTATTTCTAGAGACAAAATTGGTTTGAATACATTATATTGACATGGTGTATGCTTGATTTAGGGTTGGGGAATAGCTTGGAACCCTTATGCCTTATGATGCCCTTAAGCACCTAGTTGGGCCATTACAAGATTTTGGTTTATGGTTGAGTTGATTTGTAAAATATGGTATCAATGCTTTGAATTCCTTCTTGTGTCTGCATCATAAATTATCATGCCACTTGAATGTGAGTGTGGATTTGGGAGTTTGGCAACCTGAATAAGGACTGTTTACTGAGTTTAGGGGTCGGTGGATAGTTTGAAGGCAAATTCCTTTGTAATATAGGCCTAATTAACCCTTTTAGGACAACAAGTAAGGTCAGTTTTGAGGCATATTGTCTAAAGGAGTCTATACTGAGTTCAAGATATGTTATGCAACTTGGTAATGGGTATTCTAAACATTCATTAAAGTTTGGATTTGAAACCTTATGGAAAAAATAAGTCAGAAAAACCCCTTAAGTAGGGCTACTAAGATTTGAGGGCTTGGGCAGATTGGTTGCTAAGAGGGGATCCTTGTGACTTGAAGAGTGGTTTAGTTGGTTCTAGTTGGTGAACATAATCTTGTTAGATGCCTCATTTAGTTCATATGAAGGTTTGAACCCTAGTTGTGTGTTGGAGACTTAATGCATTGAAGGAGCACAAATCAAACACCACTAAAAATTATAAGCAACCACAAAGGAAAAAAAAAGCATCAACATTCAATGAGAGAACAACTCTCACATGAGTCTACATCAACATTCAATGATGTTAGTATGTAATGATACTTGTATAGAGTATTCACTTGATTTGCAAAGGAGATAAGTGTGAGTTGCTTTCATTTGTAGGGGCATTTGATTAGCACTCCAAGTTTTTCTTATGGATTGAGTTGTGTTCAAGTTTTTCACTTGTAGAGCAAGCAAGTAGTACATTTCACTCACTATGGGTAAGTATGAGAAGTATGGCCACTTGGAGGTCAAGAAAGGATGTAAGGAAAATAGAAAATGTAAGAGCTAGCATGATGACATGTTTTGGGTGTTGTGATGCAGAGTGGCACAAGGGAAGTGGGGGCAGAGGTCCCAATGTGTTTACTGGAAGGTGTTTCTCTTGCAATCAGATTGGACATCAGTCCTTTAGGTGCCCGGAGAAGATGGGAAACACTACTGCAAATCAGAAAGAAAGAAGAGTACAACTCCTTCAAGAAGAGGACTGTCAAAGCACCATCCTGATGCAGAGTGGCACAAGGGAAGCAACACACAAAGGTTTACTCTATTGTCCTTTGCCCACTCACCCACTTCAACTAGCCTTCAACCAACCAACCAACCAAAGGCACATACAAGGCATATGAAGGATTTGATGTCCAGACTATTGTCCAACCCCTAAGGCTTCTCCAACACCTTAATACAGATCAACAAACACCTTCTATACAGTTGGTTTGATCTCCAACTTCCCAAAACTCTTCAACCTATACCTTGACTAGTAAGGCTACTAGCCCTCCAAACTAGGTTTTCTCAACAAAACTTGACAAAATCCCAAAGGTCTAGGCAAACAAATGATGGAATTGAACACCTTTCAGTGGACCCTAACAATCCTCCAAATCTCCTGCTCCAACTCTACTCCAGCAATCCAGAACGCCTACTAGGTCTCTAGGCCTAATTGATCAGTTTAGGCCAGGTTACAAAGCAAGTGCTCAAAATTGGGTGCATAGGTCAGGGGCAGGAACTTGCAATGCTTCTACCATGTCCCTACAACACAAATCCATCATTTATTTGCTCACCCTAATAGGATTCTATCATCTACAACCTCAAATAGCATGAAATTGGCCAAATACAATGAAATACTTGACCTAGGGCATCACCTTAAAAATAGAAGACTGCATTTTCTGACAAAAATCTTTTGGAATCTTATTGTACATACCCCTAGCCTACATTTCACCAGTTTTTGCAAATTTTCAACGGTGGAAATGCATTCTAGGGCCGGATTTCTATGGCTGCCCTAGAAAACAGGGTTTCTGGACCTGTTTTGAAAGAAAAATCTATAACTTTTGATCTCGACCACTTCAGGACCTCAAACTAGTTGCATTAGAACCCTGACTCCAAGAGCTTTCAGAAAAATATCATTTGCACACGTGAAAAGTCTGTACAATCCGTACACAGCAAGAAAAATAGAAAAAAATAGTCAGTTTTCTTGATTTTTGTGCCCAAATTTCGTACAAAAACTTCCTCCTCCATACTGGAGTCAGATATCCACCATATTAACCCATCCAAGTTGGTTTCCAACTTCTACAACAGCATTTAACTGCCCAAAGTGGTTTTTGAACCGACCCAACACATAACACCTTTGACAACTATGGTGTTTTGCATTAACACAAGGAGGTTGATTTGTTTGGCTTGTCCAATGGAGTCCAAATGATCAACACACTCCTTCCAACATACTAAAACATTAAAACAACCAAAAAAAACTTGAAAACCAATCCTTAGACCTTCTAGGCCTAATTGGCACAACAAGGGTCCAAATGGACTAAGAAGGATTTAAGGTTTATATAGTCACCCCAAACCTCTTGACCATACAAAATGGACCAAACAACAATGGCTAAAAGCCTTATTACAAAACAAATTGAACAAAAAAACATAACTTCTCAAAATGCATCAAAATGCCTTTAGGAACCAAGGTGCTCCTAGGTGCCCTGCACCATGTTGTAAGCATGCACATTTGTGTTCCATAGTAACATAAATGTTGTAGCATGTAACATAGATGACTTGTAGCATGTTGTAACATTTAACAACGATGGTTTTCATTATTGTAATGTGCACAAACTCTTATCTTAGATGTAGCATGTGCATAGTTCTAGGAAGATAACTCTTTACATATTCATTGTAAATAGTGTATAAATGATTAAATTTCATTGTAAATAGATGCAATAAGAAGGACCATTTTGTAATAAATTATAACTTTCATAGCATTGTAAAATGACCGTCAAATGCAAGGAGGATCATACATGGCAACAGGGTTATATATGGACTACATGATAGTGGACTGTTTGATGGTGACTGATTGTCATTGATGTCAAAAAGGTGTTAAGTTGATGATGATGCAAGATTGTTTTAACAAAGTGTTGTTTCATGTAGCCATATTGTTCACAGGTTGTCCACCAAAGCAGAGAGCAGAAAATAGATTTGAAGACTCGTTTGTGTTGTTGGTTGAACATATTGATGAGTTGTTGATGACAGACACAGGTTGATGTCTTGCAGATGCATAGAAGAGATCAGATCAGGAGTCTTCATATGTTTATTGTGAAGTTGAGATGATAAGTTGACTGAGTTATCTTGGATCAGACTATGCAAGCTATTCAAGTTCATCCTTAGACTCATGTGTTCACGCATGATCTTTCTCATGGCAATTTTAGTGGAGACCCAAAACAACTTGAAAGCTATCAATATTGCAGATGATTGGAAAGATACCTATGGTGGAAAGACAAATATCATTCTAACATTTATTGCCGCAACTAAGGGTTACATATGTAATGGTACGCATTAACAAATATCCAGGAATAAGGGTGCTAAAACAAATAAATGACTTAGGTGAAAGTCAATATTAAAAAGAGGCATTGTTTATGACTTAAGTGAAAGCCATCAAATTAAGTCATATAAAATCATTAAATATCCTAAAAAGCATCCAATTGCTTTATTTAATGGAGTTTGATTTTCATTGAATATCTTAACATGATTTATATTATGAAGTGGAGATGATATTATAAGGGGAGCCCGATGCCTATTATAAAGAGGAGATAATATTTGTTTTAAGTATTGAATAGGTCTTTTTGTATGGGAACGTGACTAAGCCATAAATGGCTTTAGTCTTAAATTTAGAAACTTTTTTATATATCCTATTTTATAATCTTCAAAAAGGCATTAGATTTTATGAAAAAAAAAAACAAACAAACAAAAGCATCAAAACTCCTTTATCTCCTAATTCGGTGGCTTTATGTTATTTTTTTATGACATTAAAAGTATGAGATTTTTTAGGAGATTTTTGAGGATATTAAGGAATATCTTTATAAGATTTTTTTTTTGAGATTTTTTTTGAGAATTTTGAGGAATTTCTTAAAGATTTGTTTCTATTTGAAACACATATTGATCTCACTCTCTCTCTTGGAATTTAAGGGGTTTATATTAGAAAGTTTTTTAAGACATTCTATTATATTGAAAATTATTTTTGGAAGACATTTTTGTGAGAAGATTATATTTTTGAGAAGAAATTTTTGAAAGATGAAAGAAATGGATTATTTCTTCAATAGAGGGCAAATTGGAATTATTTTTATGATTTTCTTGTGAAGGCAGATTTTATTAAGACAATGAATTTGGATGAGATTTTAGAATTGAAATTGTTTTTCAGAGGAAAAATGAAGAGTTTGGAAATGTGTTTTTGCAGAGAAGATCAAGAGTTTGGAAATGTTTTTTTGTGAGCAGGGCATTGGATGAAGATATTAGTTTTGAAGATAATATTTACAGAGAAAATATAAATGGAATATGGAAAGAAATTGATTTTATTTTGCAGAGATGTAATTTGTTGGTTCGGGATTTCTTGCAGGTTATGAACATGATGGATATGAAAAGGATACAAGTAAAAGAGATTTTATTTTCTCCTACAGGACACTGATTGAAATGTTAGAGAATATGAAAGGTCATAAAAAGATGAACTTGATTTTGCAGATTGAAGGGAATTTCAAAATGATTTTTTTTTGTCAAGACAATTGATCTTATTTGCAGATAGAGGAAGATGATTAGTCATTCATTAAAAAAGGAGGGATATGTTTTTAGAATGGAAATTGATGGATGTTGTTTTGCAGAGAAGAGGAACATCAAGAGTCTTTTCATTTACAATAATTTTTCAGGTGCATTGATGCAACTTTATAAATAGACAAAGATGAAACATACAGAGGATGCAGAGTTGTTGAGTGGATTAGGATACAGGGTTGATGAGAAGAATGACCATTTGACAAACACATGTGAGAGAATAAATGTTATGTATTGAAATAGAGAAACCCTCTGAATTTGTGTTTTTAGTTTGTTCTGTAATAGGGGTTGGTGCTCCTTGAAGCTGGTGCTTCTAAACAGTATGCCAGTGAGGCTTGTAGGTCAGTGAGACCTCAATAGTCAGTGAGACATAATATTCAGCCAGTGAGGCTTTGTAAGATGTTTTCAAAGTTAAGCCAGTGAGGCACTTCATGAGTGGTTTTTCTACCCAGAGAGGGTTTTCCACTCCAGTAATTCTTGTGTTAATGATATGCTTCTATGTGTGTTTTTGCTTCTATGTTAAGATTTATCTCTATGTGGTCTTGCTCATAATTTTCAATATCAAACTTGTACATATATGTGTAATAGTTTATTGATGACTTTCTCTTTCTGAGTCTTGTAAATCAAAAGTTATGATAAGTTGCAAAAAATCTACACAACACTGATTCACCCCCCCTCTCAGTGTTGTCCGAACTCCTACAATTGGTATCAGAGCCAAGTTCCCTTTTTGAAGCTTAATCAGCTTGGGTAGGTTCTGTGTGTGGAGTTCAATGGGTAAGTGCAGAAGAAAAATAAGAGCAAGAAAATTGTCAAGCTTCATTCTGGTCAAAAGACACAGAAGACATCATTTATATCAAATCCAGATGTTGATATAAAGTTAGTTGATAAAGATGTTCTCCAAGTTGAATCTGATATTATCCTAGAAGAAAATATTTCAGATGTTCCTCAGTTTGATGGTTCAAATTTTTCAGTTTGGTATGTTAGAATGCAAGTGTATTTATCCTCCTTAGGATATGATGTTTTAATGTCAATTGAAAATGGTATTTTTGCAAATAACAAAGAGGCTCTTAAATGGAATCATATAGCCAAGAAGGTTATTCTATCTAGTTTATCTAATAATATTTCTTGTAAGGTTGTACAGTGTGAAACAGGTCAGGATATCTGGAAAGAACTAATAAGAATTTATCAAGATAATGATAAAGAAGAGGACACTCTGGTGTGTGAGGAAAGTGACAATGAAGGAGTTGAAGTTCAAACTCAATCAGATTCAGAAGAAGCTAGCATCACAAGTGATGATGATCAGGATTATGAGATTGATATGGAAGGTGAGCTCATTTGTGCCCTTGGTGAGATCAAAGAACTCAGAATGGAGAACAAAAGGTTAAAGTTGCAACTTCAAGAGGAAAAGGAATCCAAGATAAAAATTCTTTCAAATCTTCAAGATGTAGAAAAACAGATAATAGATTTGAAGGCTCAAATTGCAGAAGTTAAGAAAATAAAAGAAGATGTCAATAATCAACTAAAGGCCAAAGAAGTTGATTGTGAAAAGTATGAATCTGAAATAGTCTTTTTAAGAAAGGAGTTAGAAAAGGCTTCCTCTAAATTACACAAGAATCTGTTGTTTGAAAAGAATATTGAAGAAGGGGAGTGTTCAAAAGCCAGGCAAACTTCCAGAAAGAAAATTGATCTTCATGCTAGTGCTCTTGAAGATAAAAAGAAGACAGAAACTGAAATAAATGTCAAAGATGAAAAACATAATCAAAGAAGAAGAAAAAATGCTCCTGTTAGACAAGCATACATGTACAGGTATAATTATTCTTTTAATGGTCATTGTTATGCTTGTAATCAATTTGGACACAAATCAGTTAATTGCAAAAGGAATACTGATATTGTTTGTTACAAGTGCAATAATATTGGACACATTCAAAGAAACTGTAAAATGAATAGAATGTTTGATCCTACATGGAAACATAACATAATTGCTCAGGAGATGTCAAAAAGGTATCAGTCATTTGGTTATAACATAGTTTGTTATAATTACAATTCTTTTGGGCATAAGGCACAATTTTGCAGGAATAAATTGAAGACATCTAGAGCAGACACCTTGAGCAAAGAAAAGAAAAGGTTTATACAGGTTTGGAGAAGAAAACAAAGTCACGACAAGAAGGATCCTAAACTTGTGCATCTTGCACAAGTTACATCATTAGTTAGATAACTGAGAGCATGAAGTAAGGGGGAGTTGTTCATGATCTATCAATTATCCCCAAGAAGTTATAAAGGAGATCACTTGATGTTTATCTTGTTTTGTTTATCATGCTTGTCTGATAATGATTGATATGAAGTTTATGATGATATTGGTTTCCAGTGTATGTCAATAATACAGGTGTTCATGTGACATGTTTAGTGGTTCTTGGTGCATACAAGATGTTAAAAGGATGGTCAGGGGTTCAAAGCAAAGAGTTTGATAGTGTTGAGAGTTTTGGTTTATAAATGATCCTATTCATATTTTGTTCATAGCATGTTGTTACTGACAATGGTTGAGTTGGTATGATGTTGCAGTTCATCTTGTTATTGAAAAGTATTGGTTATCATGGCAAAGAGCTTTAGTTGTTTCAAAGAGCTCTTATCAGATATTTGTCTGTGTTGGCTAAATGAAAGAAGTCAATTCATAACACTTTTCTCTGCATTTGGTTTTGCAAAGTGTTGTTTTAGGAAAAGCTTGATGGTGAAGGTTGTACAATCTTGATAGGCTGATTCGTATAATGGATCTTGGATATTCTCAAGAAGTTCTCTTTAGATGTTATCATGTGTTTGTTGATTGAAGATTGAAGTATGTTTCAGATGTGGTGATATATATATCAGATTTGACAGTGTGTTGTAAAAAGATGTGCAAAAACAGCAGGATGGTCTTCATTCTTTTTCATGTCAAAAGGGGTGTGCAAAAATAGATTGGTTGCAGGATAATAGTTCATTGACAAGGACATCTCTTGTGTGATATTCATGTCATCATGGATTGTGATTCATACTAATTTTTATTGGTGAAAAG
Organism: Cunninghamia lanceolata; assembly: GCA_027924645.1. Taxonomy (NCBI): domain Eukaryota; kingdom Viridiplantae; phylum Streptophyta; class Pinopsida; order Cupressales; family Cupressaceae; genus Cunninghamia; species Cunninghamia lanceolata. Next base: position 131,726 of record BSBN01002018.1, on the reverse strand, counting down.
TGTAGTCTTTATATCTATTACTTTGTTGAGTTATGTTTTATGGCATATGTCTTGCATAAGTATTGAAGCTTTCAGGTGATTTGGAGATAGTGTTTCACATGTTTCATTGATGATCTTCCTCACTAATTTGTTTCAGACAGTGCTCTTCAAGCTATGACATTGATGGTGATATCTTGTATTTCATCAGAGGAAGTGTTCTTGATGTGATAATCTGACATGTTTCAGGGAGGTATGTTCAAATTTTGTGATTCTAGGTTTGAAGTGGTATCAGGTATGTGTTTCAAGCTATGACATCTAGAGATGCTTATGAAATTGATGGTGGTGCCTTGTTTTTCTTCAAGTTCATCTGTTAATCAGAGGCAAGTAAAGGTCTTGAATCAGCTAGTAATGGTAATACTAGTTGGTGTTGTGGGTATTATATTTCTTCTCTACATGACTGAGTTGTGACTATCATGGAAAATTTGAATAGGTCTTATAAAAGTGGTCATCGTGTCATCTTTTGGCTGCAATATTGTTCATCAAGAGTATTGATGTGTTTATGATTTCTTTGCATAGTGTTCAAGAAGTTGGTATTTGGTTGCAGAGATATGTCTTCTTCATCCTCATATTGGTATTGTGTCAAGAAGTGAGTTTTTTCTTGTCAGTGATTGGGAGTGTTATTTATGTGCAATGATTTGTTTGTGTAATTCAACACAGGGGGAGCAAATAGATTTAAGTCTTTGTCATCAGATGTCAAAAAGGGGGAGAAAGAAAGAATGCTATATGGAGTTTTGCCATCAATGACAAAGGGGGAGATTGATGGTGACTGATTGTCATTGATGTCAAAAAGGTGTTAAGTTGATGATAATGCAAGATTGTTTTAACAAAGTGTTGTTTCATGTAGCCATATTGTTCACAGGTTCTCCACCAAAGCAGAGAGCAAAAAATAGATTTGAAGACTCGTTTGTGTTGTTGGTTGAACATATTGATGAGTTGTTGATGACAGACACAGGTTGATGTCTTGCAGATGCATAGAAGAGATCAGATCAGGAGTCTTCATATGTTTATTGTGAAGTTGAGATGATAAGTTGACTGAGTTATCTTGGATCAGACTATGCAAGCTATTCAAGTTCATCCTTAGACTCATGTGTTCACGCATGATCTTTCTCATGGCAATTTTAGTGGAGACCCAAAACAACTTGAAAGCTATCAATATTGCAGATGATTGGAAAGATACCTATGGTGGAAAGACAAATATCATTCTAACATTTATTGCCACAACTAAGGGTTACATATGTAATGGTACGCATTAACAAATATCCAGGAATAAGGGTGCTAAAACAAATAAATGACTTAGGTGAAAGTCAATATTAAAAAGAGGCATTGTTTATGACTTAAGTGAAAGCCATCAAATTAAGTCATATAAAATCATTAAATATCCTAAAAAGCATCCAATTGCTTTATTTAATGGAGTTTGATTTTCATTGAATATCTTAACATGATTTATATTATGAAGTGGAGGTGATATTATAAGGGGAGCCCGATGCCTATTATAAAGAGGAGATAATATTTGTTTTAAGTATTGAATAGGTCTTTTTGTATGGGAACGTGACTAAGCCATAAATGGCTTTAGTCTTAAATTTAGAAACTTTTTTATATATCCTATTTTATAATCTTCAAAAAGGCATCAGATTTTATGAAAAAAAAAAAAAAACAAACAAAAGCATCAAAACTCCTTTATCTCCTAATTCGGTGGCTTTATGTCATTTTTTTAATGACATTAAAAGTATGAGATTTTTTAGGAGATTTTTGAGGATATTAAGGAATATCTTTATAAGATTTTTTTTTGAGATTTTTTTTGAGAATTTTGAGGAATTTCTTAAAGATTTGTTTCTATTTGAAACACATATTGATCTCACTCTCTCTCTTGGAATTTAAGGGGTTTATATTAGAAAGTTTTTTAAGACATTCTATTATATTGGAAATTATTTTTGGAAGACATTTTTGTGAGAAGATTATATTTTTGAGAAGAAATTTTTGAAAGATGAAAGAAATGGATTATTTCTTCAACAGAGGGCAAATTGGAATTATTTTTATGATTTTCTTGTGAAGGCAGATTTTATTAAGACAATGAATTTGGATGAGATTTTAGAATTGAAATTGTTTTTCAGAGGAAAAATGAAGAGTTTGGAAATGTGTTTTTGCAGAGAAGATCAAGAGTTTGGAAATGTTTTTTTGTGAGCAGGGCATTGGATGAAGATATTAGTTTTGAAGATAATATTTACAGAGAAAATATAAATGGAATATGGAAAGAAATTGATTTTATTTTGCAGAGATGTAATTTGTTGGTTCGTGATTTCTTGTAGGTTATGAACATGATGGATATGAAAAGGATACAAGTAAAAGAGATTTTATTTTCTCCTACAGGACACTGATTGAAATGTTAGATAATATGAAAGGTCATAAAAAGATGAACTTGATTTTGCAGATTGAAGGGAATTTCAAAATGATTTTTTTTTGTCAAGACAATTGATATTATTTGCAGATAGAGGAAGATGATTAGTCATTCATTAAAAAAGGAGGGATATGTTTTTAGAATGGAAATTGATGGATGTTGTTTTGCAGAGAAGAGGAACATCAAGAGTCTTTTCATTTACAATAATTTTTCAGGTGCATTGATGCAACTTTATAAATAGACAAAGATGAAACATACAGAGGATGCAGAGTTGTTGAGTGGATTAGGATACAGGGTTGATGAGAAGAATGGCCATTTGACAAACACATGTGAGAGAATAAATGTTATGTATTGAAACAGAGAAACCCTCTGAATTTGTGTTTTTAGTTTGTTCTGTAATAGGGGTTGGTGCTCCTTGAAGCTGGTGCTTCTAAACAGTATGCCAGTGAGGCTTGTAGGTCAGTGAGACCTCAATAGTCAGTGAGACATAATATTCAGCCAGTGAGGCTTTGTAAGATGTTTTCAAAGTTAAGCCAGTGAGGCACTTCATGAGTGGTTTTTCTACCCAGAGAGGGTTTTCCACTCCAGTAATTCTTGTGTTAATGATATGCTTCTATGTGTGTTTTTGCTTCTATGTTAAGATTTGTCTCTATGTGGTCTTGCTCATAATTTTCACTATCAAACTTGTACATATATGTGTAATAGTTTATTGATGACTTTCTCTTTCTGAGTCTTGTAAATCAAAAGTTATAATAAGTTGCAAAAAATCTACACAACACTGATTCACCCCCCTCTCAGTGTTGTCCGAACTCCTACACTATTATATAGACTTACATGACTATCCTGCACTCATGAAAACCTCCTTTTTAGTGTTTTATCTCCTTGTAACTCCCTTTGTATCATCTTATGTCATCCTAGGGCAAAAATTAAGAGTCTTCCAAAATCAATTTTGGCTCCAAGTATACAATCGAATATGAGTATGACAAACAATTGTTCACTAAAATTATTTTATGAAGTATTTGATAATGTTTTTCTCTTGTATAGCTGAAAATAGGTGAAATAAAGGCATGAAGGGCCGAAACAATGTGGAAACATAAAGAATTTGGAGTCTCTTTGACTGATATACCTTGACACATATATGTCAAGAAGAACATAAAGAACATAAAAAACATAAAGACATAAAGACATTTAAAGACATAAAGAACATAAGAACATATGTGTGTGTGTGTGTGTGTGTGTGTGTGTGTGTGTGTGTGTGTGTGTGTGTGTGTGTGTGTGTGTGAATTAAAATTGAACATACCTTAGAATTCGATATTGCAGTTGACCAATTCTCCAAAAGATGGCTTCAAAATCCTCAAATTCTTGTTTTTCTCAAGTTTGATTATGAATTCTATATAATTCTAGAATGGGATTAGTAAAATTTATGTAAAAAACAAACATATATCATCAAATTCAATCTATATATCAATGGTAATTAGCTTTGAAACAAAATCACACATGAAACATGAAACTTTTAGTTTAATACTCAAATTTTCTCCAAAAACATGAAAAATCACTTCTTCTACGTTGAAAAAACAAAAAAAGGTGGTGAATTCATATAAAAATGATTCTCAATTAGTCCACCAACATGAAAAGCATTTTTTTGTCCGATATACTCGTGAAAAATAGGAATAACAGGCATGTGGGGTTTGAAACATGGATCCCACATGCTTTTTTACCATTTTCCATGCTTCCCATAATGCACTTGCATCATAATGTGCTTGCGTTATAACACTCTCACATCATAACGCGCTCGCGTTATAATTCTCTCACGTCATAATGCGCTCGTGTTATAATGCGAGCGCGTTATGGGAAGCATGATAACATAAAGGTAACCTTCTATCTACATGAGAGTCTCTCTCTCTCTCTCTTCATTTCTCTATCCTATATATAAAGAGGGATCGGGAGACATGGAGAGATAGAGAGGGACATGGAGATAGAGAGGATAGGTGGAGATAGAGATGGGGAAAGGGAGAGATGGGGATCAAGATAGAGAAAGGGGCCTATAGAGGGAGAAAGATAGAGATACATATATAGAGAGAGGGGAGATATAGGGAGATACATCTAGCAAGGGAGAGATAGATAGGGAAATACAAAGAGAGGCAGAGAGGGGTATATTAAGAGATGGGGTTATGAGGATAGATAGCTCGATAGGGAAAGAGATCAAGAGATGTCTAGAGACATAGGTAGAGAGATTTCAAGAGGTAGAAGGATGGGGAGTGAGATAAAGAGGAGAGAGATGTAGCGAGGGATAGATTAAGAGATAGGGATCCATATGTCCAGAGAGATAGAGATAGGGATCACTATTCTCCCCTCTACCTAAACCATAAAACTAAACCTCTAAACCATAAACCCTAACCCTAAACCCTAAAATCTAGCAACCCTAAACCCCTAAACCCCTAAGGTCCCTAAACCATAAAACCTGGAAGCAAAGGTAGGTATAGTTAGAGAGAGGAGATAGAGATATCTCTCCCAGGCTCGGTCTCCTCTACATCTCCCTATTCGCCTCTCTACCTAAACCATAAACCTAAACCTTAACCCCTAACCCATAAACCCTAAAAATGAGAAACCCTAAACCCCAAAACCCCTAAGGTCCCTAAACCATAAAACCTAGAAGCAACCCTAAACCTCTATCTCCCTATCTCTCCCAATCTCTATTGGTCACCTCGCTCTATCTCTCTGTAAACCCTAAATCCTAACCCCTAAACTCAAGCAACCCTAAACTCCTAACCCATAAACCCTAAACCCTAACCCCTAGACCCTAAACCCTAAACTCAAGCATCCCTAGACCCCTAAAGACTAAATAATTCCGCTAAACCCTTACCTTAAAACCTAAACCATATTTACTTGAGAAACCCTAAACTCATGTAAACCTCAAGTAGTGAGGGAGAGAGAGATAGAAAGGTAGAGTTAGAGAGAGGGGATCGAAAGAGATCTAGCAAGATAGAGAGACATGGAGAGAGAGATAGAGAGGTAGGTATAGTTAGAGAGAGGGATAGAGGAGACATAGATGTATCTCCTAGGCTTAGTCTCCTCTAAATCTCCCTATTCACCTCTCTACCTAAACCATAAACCTAAACCTGTAAACCTTAACCCCTAAACCATAAAACCTAAACCATAAATAATGTCCCTAAACCCTAACCCCTAACCCCTAAACCCTAAAAATGAGTAACCCTAAACCCCTAAACCCCTAACCCCTAAACCATAAAACCTGGAAGCAACCCTAAACCTCTATCTCCCTATCTCTCCCAATCTCTATAACGTGAAAACATTAAGCTTTCATTCCAACCAAATTCATTCCTAATCAATCCCAAATCATCCCTAATCCATTCAATTTCATCTCTAATCATCCCTAAACCACTTCTAATCAGACCTAAACCACTTCACACCATCCCAAATCACATCCAAAACAATTTAACTTCATCCCTAATCATTTTCCAATCAACCTGGATTTCATCTAAAATACCATCCCTAAACTATTCCTAAATCATTCTAATCATTCCCTAATCAACACTACACCACTTCAGACCATCCCTAAAACCATTCTAATCATTCCCAAATCATTCCTAATCTAGTCCTTTTCACCTCTCATCATCCCTGAACCAATCCATTTCATCCCAACTCCATCCCAAATCAATCTAAGCTCCATCTCAAATGATCCCAAAAATAATCAAAATCAAACAAATACCTCACTAGTAGCCATTAGAAGATCATAGTGCTAATCTGTTAGTCATTTGCACCATTTTGTATATCGTATGTGCCAATATGCTCCTTAGTAGCACCTACCTATCAATCACAAACATCATTCTACACCTAGCTAGTCACATGTGTCTTTCTACCCTCTGCCAGCCACAGGAGCCATCAGAACATCATAAGTGCCAATATGTTAGTCATTTACACCATTTTATACATCATATATACCAAGCATAAACCCTAAACTTGATCAAACCTAAATCTGATCAACCCTAAACCCTTATCTCCTTGTCTCTATCATCCCTCTACCTCTCATTCTCTCTGCCTATGTCTTTGGCCATGTCCATCACCCTCTATCTCCCTATCTCTCCCTCTCTAAACTCCTAACCCCTAAACTCTAAACCTGATCAACCCTAAACCCCTATCTCCTTGTCTCTATCATCTCTCTACCTCTCAATCTCTCTAGCTATGTCTCTGGACATGTCGCTTACCCTCTATCTCCATATCTCTCCCTCTCTAAACTCCTAACCCCTAAAGCCTAAACCCAATCAACCCTAAATCTGATCAACCCTAAACCCTATCTCCTTGTCTCTATCATCCCTCTACCTCTCAATCTCTCTGCCTATGTCTCTAGCCATGTCCCTCACCCTCTATCTCCCTATGTCTCCCCTCGGTCTCCTCTATATCTCCCTATCGGTCCTCTCTCTCTAAACCCTAACCTAAACCTCTAAACCTTAACCCCTAACCCCTAAAACATAGACCTTAAGTTACCCTGAATAATGCCCCTAAACCCTAACTCCTAACCCCTAAACCCTAAAACTGAGCAACCCTAAACCCCAAACCTCTAAACCATAAACCCTGGAAGAAAATCTAAACCTCTATCTCCCTAGATCTCTCCCAATATCTATCGATCCCCTCACTCTCTCTCTCGAAACCCTAACCCCTATTTACCCTAAACTTGAGCAATCCTAAATCCCTAACACCTAAACCCTAACCCCTAAACCCTAAACAATTAACCTAAGCAACTGTAAACCCCTAAACCCTATTTATAATTCTGCTAAACCCTAACCCAAAACCCTAAACTTGAGCAACCCTTTAAACTCATAAACCATAAATAATGCCCCTAAAGGTCTAAGCAACCCTAAGCTCATAAACCCTAAATAATGACCCTAAACTTGAGCAACTCTAAACCTCTCTCTCTCTCCCAAACCCCTAAACCCTAAATAATGCCCCTAAATCCTAACCCTTAAACCATAAACCATAAACCTGAGCAACCCTAAACCCCTAAACCCTAAACTCAAGCAATCCTAAACTCATAAACCCGACCCACCCTCTCTCTCTCTCTCCAAAACAAGAAAACTAGGAGTCTCTATCTCTCTCTCTCTCTCCCCATCACCAGGTATCTCTCCTAGGTTTCTCTCCCCTCCATCTCCATCCTCTCTCCATTTTCCTCCCTCTCACTCTCCCTTGTCGACAAAGAACATAGAAATGTAAGAAAAATAGGACATGTAAAGATGGATGATGATATAAATTGGGATTCAATGAAATGGAAACAAGATAATTTATGAAATTTCTTTGGATGGGAAGAATGAGGAGGAGAGGTAGAGAGGGGAGGGAAGTAGAGAGTGAGAGAGAGGATAGGAGGTAGAAACAGGATATAAGTAGAGAGTGGGAGAGGACCATAGGAGGTATACAGGGCAAGGAAGAAGAGAGAGAGAGGGTAGGAGGTAGACAGGGGAGGGAAGCAAAGACTGAGAGAGAGGGTAGGAGGTAGACAGGGGAGGGAAGAAGAAAGTGAGAGGGTAAGAGGTAGAGAGAGAGGGGGAGAAGAGAGTGAGAGAGAAGGTAGGAGGTAGAGAGGCAAGGGAAGCAAAGACTCAGAAAGAGGGTAGGAGGTAGATAGGAGAGGGAAGTAGAGAGTGAGAGAGACAGTAGAAGGTAGACAGGGAGGGAAGAAGAGAGTGAGAGAGAATGTGGGAGGTAGAGAGGGGAAGGAAGCAGAGACTCAGAGAAAGGGTAGGACATAGAGGGGGGAGAGAAATAGAGAGAGAGAGACGATAGGAAGTGCAGTTGCCCTTGTAGACATGTATGTAAAGTCTGGAAGCATAGACAAGGCATGCCAATTGTAAGACGTAACACCTCAAAGAGATGTTCTATAATGGAATGCAATGATTGTAAGATATGCAAAAAATGGATTTGTTGAAAAGGCTTTAGAAACTTTCAAGCAAATTCAATTGGCATGTGTATTCCTAGTTATGCTCATCATAACGCGAGCATGTTATAATGTGCTCACATTATGATGAGCTTTGTTTAACATGTTTTTATCAGTTTTTAGCAAAATTTGGAGATAATCTGGAGAGTGCTCCCCATCAGGATGACACTTTTTTCAATGAAAACTCAAAAAAATACCACCATAATCTTAAGCTCTCTATTAGCTATCTAACCATATAATTTTTTTCACATTTTGAGTACGTTTAGTGTTTCATCTTGAATTTCTTTTGTAAGTGTGTCTAGTTTTTGTCAAAAACCAATGTCTAGTATTTTTAACTTGTTTTTTAACCGTTCATCAAAAATTGAAATAAGTTATATTTTTAGAAACTAGACTCCATTCTACACAAATTAAAAAAAAATGATTTTCAATTAGTTTTCAAACATTTTAGGGGGGAGCACTCTCAAATTTCTATTTTTTAGGATGTTTCCACTTTAAAAATTACTAAAAAAACAATTATTCATTAAAAAATTATCAGAAAAATCAGGGATAAACTACATGGTGTTACCTAATTTCTCGTTGGAGTGATTATTGAAATACTAAAAAAAGTTAAACATTTTAGGGGGAGCACACTAGATGCTGTGTTATGTTTTTTTGAGAAAAATAGGACCAATTTATGTGCTCCCCCTTTTTGAACCCCTTAATCTCAACCATTTTTGGAAAAAATTAGTAGTTTAGAAACTCGATTCGGAGCACTACAACTCTTGTTTTTGTTCCATCTTCAAATTTTGAGTGTAGCTATCTTCAATTAATCATCCAAAATCAATGTTTCCTGATTTTAGAAAAAAAGTTGCAACTTAAGACCCCATTTTGGTCCCTCATCTTTGTGCACTTACCCAATACGTCTTTCATTTGCAAGATATGTAAAAGTACATAAGAGGTCAAATACATGATTACATAATTACAAGGCTTCTTCACTGATTACATCAATTTACAATATAAATCATGGTTATACAATTCTGGAAGCATAATACAAATCTAAGGATGCAAATACAGATTTGGAATTGGTAAAATACATCTGCCACGAACAAGAACCAAGATGACAAGAAAACTAATGGATTAATCTCTTCCACCTAACCATGTGGAACCCTGAGGTCCACCCCCTGAGCTAAGAGATAACGATGAGGTTCCACCAAGACAAAGATCAAAAGTAGAAATAAGAGGATGCAAAATCAACACAGAAAACATATCAACAAAGGTTAAACACTACTCCAGAGGCAACAATAGAAGGTAACAAAAAGGGAAGTAACTAGGTTGTAGTAGGGAGAGTGTCATCGCATGGTCCTAGCATGGGTTATCTAGGCTATCTCTCTCTAGAAACTGGCCCCCATCTATGGTTATCCTGGCATCCTCTCTCTAGGCACCGGCCCCATAGGGTGACACATGCGAAACTGACACATCCTCTCATGAAGACAAGGAGGTCGATCATGCCAACCAGGCCTTCTCATCCCATCCTTAGCCTAAGAGAACGCTACAGGTACGGGTGAGGCATCATAATTATCTTGTTATGTGTTTATCTACCAAAACCCACCTAGGTTGATTATTAGATTATCACTTAATTACAACTTTCATGGGGTTATCTAGGTAGCCACTTTGGGCACCGGCTCCACCATGAAAGCCACTCTCCTACATACAACTAGTACCCCTAGCCAAACAACAGAACCACCAAGTGACAAGCATGATAATAACACAACAAGGCATCTGTCCTCTTACATATCGAATCATTACAAGGAAACTCAATTTCAAATTTCAAAGTCCAAAACAACAATTTTTCCCAAAAACCACATCAAGTCCTTATACCAAGGGAAAACATCACAAATAAATCCATGCCGCAATATTACATTAGACTTTAAAGTAGCCTAGCCTCTGGAGCTATGTAACTTTAACACCAATACCACTACTCAAATATCCATTCCATGATACTAGATTCAAGGTTTAAATGACATGACACTTAACAATTATGACATCCACCAGAAACATCACCTTACACTTAGGCTTGACAAAACATAATTGTAAGACTCAAAACCCAATTTTAGTACAATGATCCTATTTCTTCATTAATATACATCGGTTTGTAATTGGCAATGAAAACTATATAATATCCAAGGATCAAAACTCAAATATTACAACACTTTTCAAACTATTTTAGATATTAATTCTTTTTCTATAAAATAATAATTCTTCTAAGGCAATAATACCTTATTCAAACACAAGATCTATCATTCCAACTATGAATTATTTAATAATTAATACTACAATTACATCTATTATAATCCTATAATTATCCCAAGCTTAATTTTAATGACTTACAACTATTAATCTTTTCTTAAAAAGATAAGTATATAATTGGATTAAATTTAGAAGTAGTATAATTAAAATATCAATTTAATAACTCTATTCTGACAAAATAACATAAGTAAAATAATAAAATTTATATTCATACTATGCTTCGTTAATGAATTGTTTACATTCAGATGTATCAAATCGATCAAATAAACATTTTCCTATATTCACCAATGCAATTGTTTACTGTCAGATATTCGTGGAGTTCAAAAAAAGAAGCTTTCTAAAGGACACATATATCTATTCCCTAACAATTACTTTAGTGGACTCTTTCTAAATAGAGCTTCAGTTTCACTATACTCACACTAAGTCAGACCAAAATGAGAATATATGAAGTAATTCAAATTTATACATTTTAGCCACAGAGAAGAACCGAATATAGTTTACAGAGGTTTCAACGAGAAGAGTTAATGAAATATGGCCTAGCAGAATGAAGGCAACATGATATAATTTCAGAGGAATTCAATGAAAGAGCAATGGTAAACGCTTGCCAGAACATGGTCCTAAGGAGAAAAATTAATTGTAGATTAGAAGGAACTACCTAAACTAAGGTGCTAGTGCTTTCAGGCAAAAGATTTTGGAAGAAAAAGTCTGATCTCAGACCGTACGGTGGCGCTTCTGGCAGAGAAGAAATTGGTAAAGATGCATTGGTTGAATCGACCCCTAATAAGGTGCTGGAGGTTTCAGGCAAGAGTTTAGTTTATTGAAAGAAAAGAAAACTTGAAGATTGCCATATGATGGTACCCTAGGTAGAGATAATTTTTTTTTGAAATGATATCATTGGCTCCATTGATCCAAAGGAGTAGTCTTAAAGTTTCATTTTCTGGCAAAATTTAGAGGGATTATAGTTGAGAAAGGCCGTACAGCGGCACCTAATGGAGCTGATAATGATTTCCCTTATTTCAAGTGATTCATTTAAAGAGTCTTGAGTAACTTCATATCATGGGAAGAATTTGAGGGACTGATGTTAAGCGGGGCCGTACAGCGGCACTGAGAACAACCACAAAAAAAAATAGAGAAAGAAAACTGGTAAATGATTTTTAATTGATCAATTTCTTTTGACCCAGGTAACATCTAAATGATTTTTATATGATCAAATTTGCAGGTCGGTGGCTGGAGTGAAAAGTATGATAAGATTTTGATTTGATTCCAAGGTTTCAGGAAATATTTTGAAATAGAAGAGACAAGAAGAAAAAAAATAACTTGAAAGTAAACTACAGAGGGTAATTCATTGATAGCAACTGAGGTGCGATTCCAAAGATGTGAAAATGATCAGGGAGCAAAATACATTCAAACACATACAGAGTATAAAAACGATCAAGCTACAAGGAAATTTAAATTCTAGGACAGACAAGCTTACAAAAATACAAAATCTCACACATAGAGAGGTAAATAGACATACCTGAATTACTATCTTCCAACTTCAAAATCCTCTTCCGTAAAAATTCCTTCCTCTACTTTCCTCAATTCTTCAACATCTCTCCCCAATTTTCCTGAACTTTCTGCCTTCCCTCCTCTAATAAATCTTCCTCCCTCAGATAACTCCCATATTACAAAAATAGACATATTCAATTAACTTCCCACTTCCGTAATTGTTATAGAGAATCCACTATCTTTCAAGATTTAAAAGCAATAAATTTCTTCTTCCCGAGAGATTCTCTAATCAAGGAATTTAATGCGACAAATCACACAACAATAACATATTAAATAATAATATCTTTCAAGCAAAGCCATATATTAATTAAATCAACTAATATATTATTAATTACTTATGCTTATTATCATTATTATTAATTATTAAAGTTATTAATTTAATTTTTATTAAGACACTTATTCAAAATTCTCTAATTTTCATATTATTTAATAACAACTAGATAAATACTATTATATCAAAACTTATTATTAATATTATTATTATAATAATTTCTACATTTCAAACCATTACACATAGATTGTAACCAAAAGTTCAAGCAATAACAATTACATACCAAGGATGACCAAAACCTGAGGCAAGTACCACTGAGTGACATCTAGACCCATGACCACAAATTGGAAACAAAGAATGACATAGGGAACCCCATGTTATCTCCCATCCACATTATCCATTGGAGTAAAGGCACGCTCAGACTTGCTAAGTCAGGTGGAGTCGATGCCTGGTACTTGCAACTTGCATCAAAACGAAGTGTTGCAAACGAGCATATACATATATAACAACCACACAAAGTCAGGGAGTCGCAGCGTAGTAGAGTGCTCGTAATGGGTAGTACTAGACTCTCCCTTCTCTGAAAGCATGACAATAAACATAAACATCTCTAACTATCAATCAGGTATCATCCAATCACATAAAAAGATGATAACTCTACTCTGCATAAACATCTAACCATAAATTGATCATGTCAAACACATCATAAACTATAATATCAATAATGTCATCATAATGATCATAAAAAATGCCAACAACCACATCAGTGAACCATAATCCATAATGACCATAATAAGCATAAAAATAAGTCTATCATCCACATGTCTCAAAACTGTCTAAGTGTAACTGAAATACTATCAACTGTCAAAAGCTAAAATGAGGGGCACTACAAAAAATGTCAAAAGTATCCTAGATGCACAATACGTCAGCCACAATAGTAAGATAGGAGAAGTCACCTCATTTCCTTGGCCGGTTAAGAGTACATACGGTATGTGGCAGGACAGATATGGACCTAAAGAATGACAACTTGGCTACTATCTTCCAACCATAACAATGCAGATCCCCAGGCAACTCCTCATGTTTCTCAAGGCTAACCACTCCTTTTCTTTTTTCTCCGGTGCAATTAATGTTTCCTCAGCTTCGTTGGGTGCTTTTCTATATTCATTGAATTTGAAAGACAATGTATTAATTGCTGAGGGTAAACGTTCTTGCTATATAATGGAACTGTATCACTCATTTTAATGTTGTTGAAGACTTGGAAAATTTTGGAGAAGTAATCAAAATACAGGCTCTCTGGGTTGCTCTATTTTGTGTTGTAAGTTTATGAGTTATATGTTGGATGCCTTATGCATAAAATTTATCAATTTCATGTTGTTTTAAATGAGAAATGCTTCGTTGTATGTGTTTGGTTATCTGTCTCCAAGTTGTGTATATTTTTCTTCTCAATCTAAGTAGCTAAGGGTTACTCAAGGTTCTGGAACATGGGTTTTCTATCTTAGAGATGAATTATCAACAGCACAGGTTTAGGTGTAGAGGAGCAATGAGCCATATGCTGGCATTAAATAGCACCACCACATCTTGAACGCTCTACTTTTGTCTCTTTATGTTTTCTTCATGTTTTCAAAATGTATTCAAATATATTTGAAAATCTAAATTGGACTTATAAAAGGCAAATATTGTAATATCAAGGGTTAGGAATACAAAGAGCCATTTTGAATGTGAAAGGTCTGAAGCTTGTTGCTTCCTTTATAAAAGGAAACCAAGACCTTATGGCTCGGGATCTATCTGAGATTTTGATTTTTTAAAAGAGACATTGCACTGCATGTACTTTGAAGCAAATCAATATAAAAGCCACTATTCTCTGGTGCTCAACTTTTGGTTCTCATTTATTTGTTAAATTGGATTGCTAATAATTTATCTGGTTGTCTCCAATTTACTTTTTCTTTGTTATTCAAATCAACCTATCAAGTATATTGTTGATTTGTTAGAACATATTTGATGTTTCTTGTGTGGTTTGTTTATTGGGCTCCTTCAAGCAAGGATTAAAATCCTATAGGTGAATCACAGTAACTTTGGAAAGTTAAATTGGATTGTTAAAGAAGAACCTGATAACTTACATATTTACATATCTATGCAAGTCATAGACCTAGAATTTCCAAGCAAATCGAGTTGTGGCTAAAAGGGAAGCACATATTATTCTTAGAGTGAAAACTCCGTAACCCAAAGGCAGGCACCGGTCATCCTCTTTTGAAAATCATTCCCTTGTATATATTTTCAAAATCCAATTTTGTTTTTCTGTTTTAGGAGTAGGGTTTCAAGATTTATAGAAAATATTAATCCAAATTGTATGCTAGATTGGGTTAAGTGAAGTGGATGATTTAATTGACAAAATTACATAAGCTCCTTAATCTATTCCGAAGTCACCAGCAAACTTGAAAGTAAATTGTCAAATTGGTGAAACAAGGTAACACCCACCTAGGTTTGAACAAAGCCTAAAGTGCAAACAATTTTGATTAATCTGATCAATTTTGTTAGTTGGCAAAATTCACATATAAAGCCTAATCATAAGATTTGGCATATCTTTAGGGTTTTATAATTTGCAAATTTGAGTACCAACAAAACCAATATTGACATTAAAGTGATGTACAAAAGCATTGGCCAAATCATTGAAGGAATGAATAGAACTATGAGGAAGAGAATAAATCCATTCAATTGCATAATCCTTTTAGTTTCTAGGGAAGAGCTTTGTAAAAAGTGTATCATCATAAACATAATCAAAACAAACTCCCAATTGTATCATAAGGTCCGCTTTACCACTATACATTACAAAACTAGGGGCCACCAAACAAACTAGAAATGGAAAAGAAATAACTCAAATGAAAGTGGATTATGCTTGATTTCTCCTATGATATCCTTTGATTACTAGGGATAATGCATCAAATTTACTTTTCATCTCATCAATTCTTGTAAGAATGACATCTATGTTGGAAGGATGAACATTAGGAGTTATGATTAAAATGGGAGTGGAAGTGGCAACATGAGATAATATGTGGAGTGTAGGTTGATTGGGGGACAAAGAATGAAGTTGGAATGACAGCACTAGAAGTGGGAACATGAGTAGTGGGTGAGAAGTAAACACAATCAGGGGATGAGTGGAAGGTACAATATGAGAAGTAGGTACAATGAGAGGATCAATGATAGGAGCTATGAAAAATTGATAAACAATAAGGAGAAGAGAAGAAATATGTGGCTTGGCTAATGCAGGAGAAGATGTGGAAGGAGGAACACTAGACGAAGAGGCTTGTGAAGGAAGGGGAGGAGACACACTATTTAAGGAACTTGATGAGCTTATCCTTTGATCTATCTCACTTAATACTTCCATCACATAAGGATTATCCATTAACAAGTTATGAAGAACATCAATCAAATTTGAATAATTAACATTA
Source organism: Cunninghamia lanceolata (assembly GCA_027924645.1). Taxonomy (NCBI): domain Eukaryota; kingdom Viridiplantae; phylum Streptophyta; class Pinopsida; order Cupressales; family Cupressaceae; genus Cunninghamia; species Cunninghamia lanceolata. The sequence continues at coordinate 115,800 of BSBN01002018.1, read as the reverse complement.
TTGCTCAAATTTGTAAAGGTCTGATATAAGTATTTGTGTAGTAAGATTCATGTCTTGCCTATCCATATGTGCAACATATGCATCATGATGAAAAATATCTTCTCCATTAAAATATGTAGTAGTCATCAAATCCTCAATCATAACTTCCTCGCAATGAATCGAGGCCATTGTAGAGTTAAGCCTAAGGTTTTGTCTTAGTGCAAAATGAGGATTAGGTTGAGACCTTGACATTCAAGAAAAATATAAAGCAATGAAAAGGAAATTGCATCCAAGTAATCCTAATTTTTTCTGCCAACAATTTGTACCAAAGATTGAACAATTTAAGGATATTGCAATAGGTAATTTGTATCAACACAAATAATATTACGAAAGCATTTCAAAGTTTAGGCCATAAGAATCATCCTTTTTTAAACATGGATTGCAAATAATTTTGAAAATTTAGAAGTCTTGGTCATTAACATTATTGTCTGCTACAATGTCATCTAGTGTATCATTGTCAATGTTCATATGTTCTTTCAAGTATTTAATATTATCATCATCCTCATCTTGACCTGCATCATCTTCATCATCATTGAAATTTGACTGTAGACCATCTATGTTGTTACCAGATGTATTTGGATCATCATTTTCTATACCATCCATATTGTTGTCTTCCATAACATCATCTAACTCTGGATTATTGTCTTCTTGTACCTGAACATAACCATCTTCAATATCATCATGGATGTTAATTTCTTCGATGTTCTCTAATCCCTCTCTCAAATTATGTTGACCACCATTATTTTTCTCAGTATCCACTAATGCGTTGTCAAATACATGCCTTAATATTGGATCATAATGTATGACAAATATCCATTTCAGGTCCAAAATATCTTCATAGAAAAATACCTGCACATGAACGACATACATATATTAGATGTATAGTATAACAATTGATTAATAAACACATGTATATATTCGCAATAAACTATGAATTAATAGATTAATGATCACTATCACTTCTTGTTTGAGTTAAAGAAATACCTGCTCATAATGAATTGGTAGAACTTAAGGCTCCTTATCCTCCAGTAGTAAACATGAGGAATCTATAGAAAACAATCCACTATGGGTATCATGTCTTCGTGTCCTCTCAAATGCTTCATACCATCTACACTTAAAAATACAACATTTAAAAGAGCGGTAATCCAAGTCAATAATTTCTTGTATTTTCCCAACATATTGTAGATTCCCTTCAATTATATTCTTATCTTTTGAGCTTGATTGACTAGATTGCTTGAAGTCAACCATGATGCCACAATCGAAGGATTGTCTCTTTACATCTACACTTTCTACATGATAGTGTCGACCATATGCCTGCATTGCTGGATATTTCCTCACTTGTGAAAGACCATTTATTTCAGTGAAAACAAATATAATGACAAATATTAAAATAGTTAATAGTGTCAAAACTGTAAGGAAACAACATTTTGTAAAATTCCAACTGTACCTTTCTTTCACATCCTCTAGACATGTTGATTTCATCTTCTGCTATGTTTGAATCTATACCTGCATCTTCTATTTGATTTTGAATTTGTTCAGTAACCCATTCTAGTGTGCAATCTTTGCCTCATTCCCCAAGAAGATCAATGGAAAGTGGAGTATTCCTTGGGTTCTATCTCTTAAAATATCTCTTTGTTTCTAACACTTCTTCTCTCTTCTTATCATACAAATCAATCCATTTTTTCATAAAGTCCATGTGGTACAAAATGAAGTTGTCGAGTATAGCACTTCCATCTACACCTATTACATGTCAACATGTTTATTTCAAACTCCAAATGTCATGTTGTTAATTTGACAAATAAATTACAGAGTAAATTAATGATTGCAAGAAAAACAACCACACTGATCATGAATTTACTTACCGATTTCTACTTTAACACCATTAGATTGTGGTTTTTCTCCATCAATAATATTTGATGCTCATTCTTCATCCCAAAAGCATGGCCCATCTTGAAAATCCTTACCAAGGAATTCACATAGGAAGAAAAATGCTTCATTCAATACATACCCTTAGCCATGTAACCCTCTGGATGTGCCTTTTGTCGGACATATCTTTTTAGAGTTTTCATATACCTCTCAAAGAAAAACATCCACCTCATTGATATGACACCCGCCAATTCAATGTCATCGACTAGGTGTATAAGTAAATGGACTTGTAGGTCCATGAAACTTGTAGGGAGCTCCTTCTCAAATACACATACAATTTTTGCAATTTCCTTCTTCCATTTTGGCACTTCACATTCGTGGATCTCCTTGGAGGTGACCCACCTAATATGAGAATAGTAAATTAGTATGAACCTTTAGTCAAAAATTAAAATGCAATATAATATCTCTATGTCTCTCACACATGAACATTTCATATAACCACATACCTTGTAAATGCTGACAATCAACTTATGGCATTCCTTAAGTCAACTGTAAGACAGGAATCCCCCCTAATTGCCAATGGCATGATATGCTATCAAACACATTTATGAAAAGGTCATTAGTAATTTTTTCTCACACAACAAAATATCAAAATATATTTAGTACTTAATCAATGTTACCAGTAAATGTTAAATGATGATATATAATACCTTCATAAAATTATGAAAATCATGTGTTTTAAATCCTGTGATATGTCCATCAACTGTAAAAGCTTTAGCCAATGATGACCCATAGCCAGTAGGTGTGTTGGCAAGAGACACTATATGGATTCATGGTTGTTGTCATTGATGGCAACAAAGGTCATCCCACATATCCGCAAGTCATGATGTGTCTCTACCGGAAGTCAGAATAAAGAATGTTGTGGTCCGGTGAAGAAGAACAGAGCATGTGGCAAGGTCCGACAGATTGGTCCGGATCTCTCAGAGGAAGTGTCTTGGTGCAGTGCGGATTTGGGGAAGTCAAGAGGACTACCTTGAGTGGTATATTCCAAGGATTCAGCCTCCGGTGATGAACAAGGAAAAAGATATGAATAGTTGAGTACCGGATTCCTGAGAGACAGTGAAAACAGAGGAAGAACTGACTGACAGAGTATCAGACTACTTTCTGGATGTGTTACTATTGATGATAGAGGTTGTGAAGGCATGAATCATGTTTGGCCGACATGATTAATGATATCTACAAGTATATGCTTGATCCGCATTGCTTGGTGAGGAAGGATTCAGCCGACAGAACAAAAGTTTGTAAGAAACCAGACTGTTCCGGATGCCGACTAGAAAGGTGATGAAATTACTTGTGCGGATATATATAGAGGATGGATTTAGTTGTGAAGGGTGTGATGGTGTGAAGATATATGCGAATAAGTCCAGAACAGAGCAGAAGTAGCAAAAAGGATCCGGTATGTGAAAGATAGCAGAATAAAGAACAGAGGAAAGATGAAGTGCAGCAGATCAGTGTACTGAGCCTAACCGGAACTGAACTCCAGCATATGTAGATGCTTCCAATCAGTTCAAGACTGTGATTCTTATCACTTTGTAGACAGTGTGTCTTCTTGTAGGCAGTGGGCCTCTTGTGAGCAGTGTGCTCGGGCAGTGAGCCCTAATTGGCAAGTGCCATTTTTGTAATCTCCTATTCTTCTAACAGAGAATAATTTTGGGTTAATCACCCCGTGGTTTTCTCCCTTAACAGGGTTTCCACGTCAAAAATACTGTGTTATGTGTTTCCTATTTCATGTTAATGTTTTAGTGTTTGATTCAATGCTGCATCAATTAATAAGAAAGTTCAATAAGGGAAATAATTAGGATAACTGATTCACCCCCCCCTCTCAGTTATCAACAAGGTGTCCTTATTGAATGGATGACATTTTATAGTTGGTCTAGCTCTTTTTTTTAAAAAATCCATGGAGCTTCTGCATATGTTTCATTTTCTCTATTTGGCCACAAATGTTTTCTATCAATTTTGGTACGTGAAAGAGCAATATCTCTCGTCGAAGACAAGGTGTCCTCTTTGCCTGATATATGTCAAAATATAGAATCTGGGACATTTTTTGAAGACATGCATGATGGTGTCAGATTGTCATTGATGTCAAATTGTCAAAAAGGTCTTGCAGGATCTTGGATTGATCATAAGTTTGGTCAGTATGTATGCTTGGTCATCAAGATTGAAACAAGGATGAGTTGATTACAAAATATCAAGACAGAACAATGAAATGATATTACTGGTATACTCTGTATCAAGGTTGTTGGTTTCATGAGTGGTTTGGTATGCAATTGATTTACAGTTGATCTCAGTCTTCATTTGATCTCAGTTGCAGTTGTGATGAGTAGTCTTCATGTTGGTATCTTTAGGATCTTACTTGTTGAGTTCATCTTGTATCAGGAGAATGGTATATGGCAGAGACAGGATGAAGCTTCTCATAAAGAAGATGGTTTGAGGAAAATGTTAAAGGTTGAGGTAAATTCAAATGTGATCTTCAATCCAGTTCAATTTGTTTTATGTCTTCATTACTACTTACTTGCATTTGTTATGTCAAGGTTCTATCAGGAGATGATAATATTGCAGGATCTTTATAAGGTTCATACTTGGACAAAATTCTTTATTCCTCAGAAGATAATGATCCTCTTGTTTGCAAGCAAGTATATGTATGTGTCATTGATGACACATATGCTAAGCATGTTCATAATATAAGTGGGATTTTACAAGTTGGAACTTGTTTGGAAGTATGAGATTTGATCATAAGTTTTGCTTCATACTCATTTAAGAGTCAAGCTTATCAGAAGATGGTATATAAATCACATATGTGTGGTGTGGTATATTAAATTACTTTATGTTATATTAAGTCATTGACTTGTTGAGCAGGTAAAAGCCACTTAAGTGGCAAGCTTAAGGGTGTTAACTTCATTGGGCAACCGGCCCTTTCTTCTTATGAGACCTTGTGCAATCGGTCAAGTTTGGTGGGATGAGCTCTCCAAATAAAGTATGTTTGTTTTTAAAATCTTATTACCCTTTAAGGAAACAGCTCGAGTGGGAAAAGTTGTTTAATAAAAGCATGTTTGGAGTCATTGAAGCCCGAGTGAGGAATAAACATCAAGTCTTAAATTGTTTTTAAAACTAGAAAAAGCCATCGACTAAGGAGCTTTTTGGGAGCCCGAGAAAAAATGTTAAAAAGTTTCTTTTTTAAAAAATTAGAAATTTTTAAACTAGTCGGTCCCTTATGACATGGAGTTCACATAAGGAGATTGTTATTTTTGCTTTTTCTAAATATGAGATAAATCTTTTAAAGAGATTTTTAATGGTAATTTTTGAAGAGACCTTTTTTAATGGTGTTTTTGGAAGTCAGAAAAGAGATAACATCAAAATTTTTTGAGGAGATTTTTTTAAGAAAAATTGGTGAATTTTTTATTCTTGAAGGATATGAAAGATCATTGGTTTCTCAGATTGAAATAAATTTGATGCACAGATGGAAGATATAAGTGCTCAGATATTTTATTTATAGGGCATTGACAGTGAAGACCAAGAGTTTGTTATGAAGGATTTGAAAAGTTTTTTTTCAGATCTCAAGTTTTTGAAGAGATAAAGGATATTATCTTATCAATGCAATATAAAAGTTTTTTTTAACAAAATGGAAATTTAATATTATTGCTTAAAATCTTTGCAGGTGTTTTGAAAAGAGTCAGAGGAATATGAAGAGATTTGGGAACAAATTATTTTGTGAAGATATAATTTTTGATGCAGGGATATAAGTGCTCAGATTGAAAAGGTCAGAGATGAGAATGTGAATGGTCATCTATTATTAAAGGGGCTTAGAGGTGCTTTGATGAGTGAGTTGAATAACAGAGCAACAAACTATTATGAAGACAACTTTTTGAAAATTCTTTTAAAAAAAATAAAACACAGAAGAATGTGTGTATGAGCTAATTTGCAGTGAAATATATTTTCCTGATTAGGTGAATTAGATAATTCAAGGATAGAATATCAGAGGTCTTGAAAGACAGAAATGAAATATACAGATGATGAGAGATTGAATATGATGTTGTGCAGATTAATGATGAACTGACAGTATCAAATACAGATACATAGATTGACAAGATTATCAGAAAGACAATATGCAATTGCAATGCAAATCAGGTTGTATGTAATTGAATAGAGATATACAAATTCAGAAAAGAATGTTATGAAATGGTGCAAATCAGATTGTGTTACAATCATTTATTGCACACCTTACTTTATGTTTTGATGATGGGGATTGGTTTGCCAGTGAGGCCTTGTTTTAGCCAGTGAGGCTTGTAGGTCAGTGAGACCTATTTGTTTGCCAGTGAGGTATATCAGTGTAGGAAGTGGGTGCTTCTAATTGGTATTGGAGTTGGTGCTCCTAGATACATTTTGTATTGCTAGTGAGGCATGCTTTTCAGTTAAGCCAGTGAGGTAGTTTCGAGTGGTTTTTCTACCCTGAGAGGGTTTTCCACTCCAGTAATTCTTGTGTTAATGATATGCTTCTATATGTGTATCTGCTTCTATGTTGAGATTTATCTATATGTGATCCTGCTCATAATTTTGTTATCAAACCTATACATGTATGTGTAATAGTTTATTGATGACTTTCTCTTTTTGAGTCTTGTAAATTAAAAGTTCTAAAAAGTTGTAAAAATCTACACAACACTAATTCACCCCCCCTCTCAGTGTTGTCTTGGACTCCTACAATGCATAGGATCTAATAGGTGAGATATTAATAGATCATTCCAGTAAGGGAGCTCATAAAATATGGATTTCCTTTTCATTCCTTCTAGCATATTAACTACAATTTGTTCTCGTTCTTTAATTGAATCACCCCAATCAAAAAAATCCTCCCAAGCTTTCAATTCAACATCTTCATACTTCTTAAGCTAATCAACTGGACCCATAATCATGGGAGGGCCTCTATTTTCAAAATTTCCATCAAATTGATTCTTTAGGCGATTTCTAAACTTATGATCTAGTGGTAGAAAAACCCTATTGTTTGCATAAATAAATTTATGTAGATCTTTAGAATACCGCCCTTGAAATTGTTCTGCACATCTTGGACATGCAAATATCCCCTTTGTTTGAAGCCCTGTAATTCAATAAGTAATGTTAATAACATAAAAAAAATAGTATAAAACTAAGTATGGAAGTTGGGATGAAAATAAATTATGAGTATAAATACGTAAATATTTTATCTTACCAGAACAAACACCAAGTCTTGGGAAATCATGAATAGTCGAACATATCACACCATACAACATGAAGGACCTATTTGATGGGGGATGTGATATGTCATACATTCTTATGCCTTTCTATAGCAGTTGCATCTCATCAATAAAAGGCGCAAGATAAACATCCATGTTTTTAACTTGATGTTTTCCTGGAACAATGAGAGTTAGCATAAGGTACTCCTTTCTAACACTCATCCACGGGGGAATATTGTATACTCTCAATCTGACTAGCCAAACACTATAATTTGAGCTCAGGAAAGAGAATGGGCACACTCAATCAATTGCAAGACCAAACCTGATACTACGAGGTTCATCTTTAAATTTTATTGGCCATTTTTCCTCTATGTGTTTCATTGCTTTGGAGTCAGCCGAAATTTACATGAATCCATCTTTACTCCTGTTCTTTGCATGCCAGTCCATCAATTGTGCAAGTGAGTTGCAACGAAATATTCGTTGAAGTCTAGGTATAATTGGCATGTGATGTAAAACCTTCTTTGGAACTGTAGGACCTTATACATCTGTACGATATCTCTTCTTTTTGCATACAAGGCATTCTACCTTATTTTGATATTCATCTCTATATAAAATTCAATCATTTTTACATAAAATAATTTGCTTATATTCAATCCCCAACTCAACCAACAACAGACACGCCTCTCTACAAGTTGATGGCAACACATTCTCTTTAGGGAATATTTTAGTTTTTAGTGCCCTGTAAGATTTCCAGAGATTAAATCAATTGAATGTTTGACTTATGATGAACATGTTTGATATGTCAATCTAGACTAGGACTATTTATATACAATATATGGTTTTAAAATCCCCTTACAAAAATATAAATGAAGTTGATGAATGTTTATGAATTATGTACACCAATTGACAATGCAAAGTAAGAAATATATTTCAACCCACCTCAGTAGGGTAGTGAATCCTTTGTGTGACCAACCAAATAGTGACTTGATTTCTAATAATATTAATGTGCATGCCAGTTTTGGGGTTCTACTTGCACCCAATTTGAACACGGGTGTCTTTGCTGCTTGCTTGATGGAGTCTTTCAGGTTGTTATCATCAACATTACGTTGGTGATAATTGCCCCTGCTATCATCATTACTGTCAACCATATGATCACTATTGTCATCATTGTTTCCATCCCCAAAGAAATCTGTAAGCATTTCATTCAATCCTTCTTCATGCACATTTTCACTATTATGATCATCATCATTAAAGCTCGGTGGAATGTCATCAGTGTATGTGGATCTCATCAGCTCTTCAAATTTATCAGCTAGTAGTATTCTCTTCAATGTTGCTCTTTTCACCTTGGTATGGTTTAAACAATGGTTTGGATCATCCTGTCCAAATCTTAATAACCCAGTTGGATCTTGGGTATTAGTACGTGTTTCATCAACATCTTCTACCTATCAACAAACACAAACATTATTTAATGTTTGGCAACAATTGGATAAATCATAAATGTATCAATTTCAAAGAAATATAATCAAATATGGCTTAAAAAATAAAAATATAAATTGTATGAACATATATACATCCATTGAATAATGGAACATTATTTTATAGACTACCTTTTTTATACAATAATTTAAATATAACACAATTTTGACAACATAGTTTATAAAACATTAGTCCACACTCATTTATTATTCTTTAGTTTTCTGCCCTTGAGAACATCCTTAGGGAGACCTTGTTCTTCCCTCTTCTTTCACGTAGGAGTACATTTTAAGGAGTAATCAATCAATAACTTATCCCCAATGGTAAGGTCCATAATAGCCTCAACCATTATCAATCTATCAACCACTCTTTCCATATCTCCATCTTTATCATTTATAACCTCAACAAATTGACAATTCAGCCTTACAGTAGGGTCCCTTCCCTTACTACTATTTATAAATCCTACAATATTTTTGTGTGTGTATGCACAGCCATCTATATACATAAGATAACCTCTATTCATTTCTTTTCCACTTTCCAATTGGAGACGATGTGTATACATATTCAAATTTAGACCATATGCTGACATGCTAGGTTTATATTCTGCTAGCCTTCTCCATTCACCACTATAATATGATGGACCATAATATGGCATTAATCTCCTAGTGGTTTGTTCTGAATTGTTTCGATGTTCAGATCCCACATGTACATTTTGGACAATAAAGAGGCCTAGATTCGCTCCATGAATATTGGAGGGTCGTATCATGTAGCTGTATCCCCAAAATTGAAACACCTCGTACACTCTAGGTAGTTGTTGATCACTAGGCCAAGCACAATATAGTTGACGATCAAATGTCTCTTTGTAAATTGATCTCAAACTTAGCGGCAAGTCATCATCTCCATCACATTCATTCTCATAGGGTATGTAGTCCACCTTCCCCTTGTCTTTAAGCAAATTATGCATCTTTAAACCGGTTCTTGTTCTGTTGCTTGTTTTCATCAATTCCCCGTCTTTGAAGCTGGTATATTGGCACATATTTTTGTTAGATGTATCATCTGATGAATGATCATTTCCCTCTAGGCTGGAAGTCGATGATCAAGAAAACTTTAAACCAAGAACTTTATCCTACAAGTATCCATTAACAAAAAAATTAGTTATTTAAATAATATAAAACAATGTTTAAACAAAGTATACACGTTATTTATATCAAATTGGAAAATTGTTTACCACAATTCCTATTGGATTTGAATCTATTGTAGGAGGCATACTACCGACTGGAAGCTCATCATATATGTAATGTTTTTGTACAATCGCTTATTTGAATTGTTTCTTTCCACAACATACATAACATCCACAAACAACAATTTTCTCAAAGTATTCATCCCATGTACTATAGTCCTAACCAACCTCTTGTTCAGTGCAATCATTTGTTGTGTCTGTAGGATCCATTGTCATATCCTCTTCCATCCACTATCCTCTACGTGATTTAACAATTTTAGGTCCACGTCCACATACATATCTTTTTCTTTTGCTAGTTGAACGTGATGGCAAGAGACACTGCTACGCATGACAGGTGTTGTCATTAATGGCAACTAAGTCCATTCCACACATCTACAGTGCAGTATTAGATCATATTGGAAGTCAGTTCCAAGATTTGTCAAGTCCAGATAGACAACAATAGGGTATATGGAAGAGTTCAGTATTTTGGTCAGTAGATCTCTCTAGTCAATCATCATGTGTTATGAATATGGGGGAGTGTAGAGGAATGTTAGGACAATCTAAATCCAAGATTTCAGCCTCTGGTGACAAAGGGCTTAAAAGTTATGAGCATCTGAGTACCGGGTCCTAATATGACAGAACAGTTCAATGAAGAATAGGCCGACTTGTGTTAGATCCTTGTGTGGATCGAGTAGAAGTGTTTTGGTGAGTTGTGTATGGAATATAATGTCAGTGACTAACATGTATGGTGATCTACAAGTGTTATTCCTGGTACGCATCAATATTGGTATATAGATTCAGCCGACAAAACATAGTACTTGTATTGTTTGTTAAGTTCTTCATAAGGCCGACAGAAAGGTGATTAAATTTCTTGAGGTGGATATATATAGCCAATGGATTCGAGTGTATTTGGGTGTGTTAGTGATGTGACAATGGAATAAGTGCAAATAAAGGCATAGATAAGTGTGAAGGTGAAGATCTAAGCTCAGATTATGATAGAGGAGTGAAAAAAAGCATAATAAAGATGAAGTGTGTTAAGTCAGTATTCTGTGCTTAACCTGATGCAGAGGTAAGGTAAGAGTAGTTTGAAATTCACTCAAGGAACTAAACTTCCTTCTCAGAGGTTTAGAAAAGTGTTTGTGACCACAAAGCCTACACAAGGCTATTATTGAGATTCACCTAGCCTAGGACCACTATCTAGTGTCCTCATCACAGGCTACCCACTTCTTAATTTGGAGAGTCATTGCTCCATCCAACTTAGATTCACAAAAAACCTTCCCAAGGACTCACAATCTACTACCCACACCTCTACCAACTGTATCCTCATACAACTACTAACATTCACTTGTCAAAGAATCATAAAAGATTGATTTTCTGCATTTCTTGGTAAATGGATAATAACAGCAGAGGGACTGTTCTAGGACAGTAATTAAGTGTAGGATTAGGTCTTGTTTAATAACCTCTCAAGGTCTCCAATGGACCTCAACTCCAATTGCATGCCTAGGTTCTCACACAACAACAACCATTCACTAACATGCATCAAACTTGGAGGACATCAAGTTGAATTTGGACTGTTTTATGACTATCATGGAAGAACAACAGTCAAGAGTGTTTAACCTTGTAGCATACACAAGGATTAAACCTTCAAATCTCTTCCAGGGACTTTAGATAACCATCAAAATTGAATGCATATTCTCCATTAGGTGTGAAACAAAACAACCATCTACTTGTTTGTAGGCCCACACTGTATTTAAAGGCAGAGGACAACAATTTGCTAGGTGACTGTCCTATGACAGTTTCAACAGGACAGTTTTAGCTTTTTGTGAATAACAAGAACAATAATGACTCCTTATCCACAAGATCTCCACACCAATTTAACATACACCTACACAAGGTCATGAAATTACTGACCAATACCATACTCCTGCATTTATCATGACAAAAAACTTTGACTGTCTATGACTGTCACAAAAAGACAGCATTTCAAGAAGGTTAACTCTATAGTCAAGAGAGACATTTAAAACCACCTTATATGTTTATACTTGCACAAGTCCTACACCACTTGATTCATATTCAAATGCTCTTCAAGAAAAAGTACTTGCATCCACACATGTGTATCCGTACTGTACTGTAGGTGCATGAGAACAGTAAACTATTTTTTCTTAAAACCAAGGCCTAAATGGCAAGTAATGGACAAGGAAATGCATCCACTATGCATGCATAAGATCCACCAAATCTTTTAATAGTAAATCTCCACTAACAAACACAAATTCCAACTTGAATTTGTCAAAACAAATCACTGTCTTTGCTATCATAATACAGCCACCTTCAATTTCTCAACTAGTAACTAATGATACTAGTTAGATGCATGCCTCATACCTTGCAAAGAAGGAGTTAAACTGCCCATCATACAAAAACGTTAAACCTACTTTATCTTCCTCCATCCCACCTAGAACTGGGTGTCCATCATCAGAGGGCAGAGGAAGAATTAAACATTTTATCAACAAACCCTAGCAATGGAGGGTTAAAAACCAATCTGCAGATAATGGAATCAAAACACACAATAAAAATGTTTCAAAAGCTAAAAACCACTGCAAATGAAAGGTAATTTGATCCACTCTAATGATTCTCAGTCCATGATTCCTCTACAGGCCGTACCAGTCGTACAAGGTGCTATTTTCACAAAAAAAACAATAAAAACACAGTTTTTCTTAAAAGAAACTCCTCTCCTTCATATTATTTTTGGTATGTTTTTACAACTGATGTTTATAGGAAGTTTCTAAAACTCTTCCACTTCCCATTTGTCCGTACAACTACCTAGGAAGGCAGAAAATCAATGAGAACTAGAGTTTCTAAAGAAAACTCCAAATTTCAAAAAGTATAACTCCTAGAAAATAAGCCTAGATTAACTCTAAAGTAGACTAGTCAATAAAATGACTAAGTCTTTTATTTTAACACAATAAAATGGCTTTCAAAGCCTTAGAGGTATGAAAATTAACTAGGAAAAACAATAAAACTATGGAGCTCCTGCACCATAACTGAAACTGAATCTTTGCATTGGTAGATGCTAATTATCAGTTCAAACACATTGTAATTGTTCTTCTGTAGGCAGCGAGCCTTCCTTTGAGTAGTGAGCCTGAATGCATGTGCATTCTCCTTTTTTAATACTTTTAACAGAGTATAATCTTTGTGGGTTAATTCCCACTATGGTTTTTCCCTTAACCGATTTTCCACATCAAAAATCCTGGTGTCAAGTGTGTTAATTTTGTTTTTGCTCGTGTTATTGTTTCATGCTTTAATGCTTACATCATTAATCTATTTGTAAGTAGTGAAAGAAGATTAAAAAGAAGAAAAGAATAATTTTGTGGACAACTGATTCACCCCCCCTCTCAGTTATCTGGCCTAATTCCAACAATTGGTATCAGAGAAAGGTTCCTTGAAAGAAGTTTAACAGCGTAAGGAAGATCTGGGAAGGTATAAAAATGGATTCATACAATCTTCAGGATCAACTTAAACTTGCTCTAGAAGATCTTGATCAGTCCAGAGCAAATGTCAAAGTACTGCAAGAAAACCTTAAAAATGCTGAAGATTTCATTGAGATCTTAAAAGAAAAATTGAGCAAATCTAATGAAAAGAGAAAGGAGCTACCTCTTCAACCAGGAAATCAGAATGCAGACAATGGCATGGATGAGGCTCTAAAGAAGAAGACAAAGGAATGTGAGAAGCTAACCAAAGAAGTTTATGTTCTAAAACATGAAATGGAATTTGGGGTGATGAGATTAACCAAAGAGATTGAGGAAAGGAAGAATACTAAAGAAGATGTAAAACAAACTTTGAAACAAAGAACAAAAGAATGTTGTAGACTGGATAGAATAGATGGACATCTAGAGTCTAATCTACAAGAAAGCAAAATCAATGAGAGAGAACTTGAAAGGCAAATTGTGATTCTTAGACATGACCTAGAAAATGCAAATGAATACAAAGAGAAGTTCAAGATAAGATCAGCTAAACTTGAAGCAGTGCTTGAAAGTTAGAAGAAGGCTGATAATAAGCATGGTCTCGGGTATGAGAAAGGTGAAAGGTTCAGATCCGGACAAAGAAATTTTCAATCAAGAAATTGGAAAAATAGACCTAGAAGATCTCCGGTAAGACAACCTAATGCTCAAAGATATCCATCTTTCAATGGAAATTGTTTCAATTGCAATAAATTTGGTCATAGAGCTACTCAGTGTAGAAGCAGAGTAAATCAAAGCAGTCCATCCTTCTCTGGTCAATGCTTCAATTGTAAGAGGTATGGTCATAGATTCAATGAATGCAGAAGTATGATAATAAATAACCCTAACAATAAAGGAAATGGCAATTCTTATTATGGCTACTACTATGCATGCAATGGATTTAGACACATGGCCAATCAGTGCAAATCAAGAATGAATCAAGTAAATAAGAAAAGAAATGTTTTATGCTTTAATTGCAATAGATCTGGTCATATTGCAAAAATCTGCAGAAGTAGGAACAATGATGAAAAAGGTCTGGTAACCAGAAATCAGAAACAAGACAAAGGAAAGGGCAAAGTGGATGTGAATGAGATTCAAAATGAAATGAACAAAATTTGGGTAAAGAAAGGTGTAATGAATAATGATGATGGGTCCGCACCGGAATCGGGTGCTGATAATCCTTCTGAAAATTGAACTAGAAGGTCTGGCTCAGGGGGAGCTACAATAAAAATCTAATTCCCCCAACCAGTAAGTGGGTGCCTGAATTTGGCGCAATGAGAGAAAATAATTTGGATTATTATAGATCATTTGAAAGGATTTCCGGAAGATAAGAAGTGGAAATGACGATTTGCGGAGCAATTGAAGATCGACTACATGCATAAACAGTGTTACTGGATGTGTCAGGGCAGAGCATTTATTATAAAAGCAAATTAGGTTTTTCAGAGTATATAAAGTTCATTCACTCTTCATTTGAATCACTTTGCATACATACAGACCAAGAAGAATAGCATCTGAGCAGAGATTTCAAGGATTTAAAGTGCGACCTGTGAACTTGCCTGCCAACCCTAGTTTCGTGAAAAAGATATTTATCTGTGAAGCTTTGAACCTAAAATCTTTTGCAATGGCTACACCTTTGATTGTTGATATTAATGAAAGGCCTTGACCCAAATTTGAAAGGCATCCACACAAATCAATAGAAGTCGACCCATTAGGTGCATTTTCAAGTGTTCCGTATGGTGTACTACATGTTGAAGATATTAGGGTCTATATTCATGTGAACATAGATGAATTTGGGGACTCAAGATATGTAGATTTGTTTGAGAGTCATCTCAAGGATGAAAATTCTGACCTTAAACTTGAGTATAAGGCACTACATAATAAACATTTCATTCAGATTATGGGGTTTCCAACATTCGATGAAGATGAGTGGGTCCGGTAAGTTTTAAGCCGAATGCATGATGAGTTTTTGTGGCTATTGAAACCATTCAAAATTACAAAGGATGCTATCAGGATTGTGACTAGGTTGAATTCAATCGATGGTTTACCCATGCTAATATTTGTGAAGAACCAGACTGTAACTGATGCAACTGGTGCTAAATTTGACAAAAGGGCAATGACTATCAATGCTATTATTGATCCAGATGTCAAGTTTGCTTCAATGGTAATTGGCTACAAAATTTATCATTCCAGTAGGGAGAACTCTGTCTCTGGAACAACCATATATGCTACATACAAAATGTTAAAGGAAAATATATATTATGACTTGTGTGAATTCTTGTAGAACCAACTAATTGAGAACTTGAACAAAATCAAGAAAGATAAGAAAAACACCTTTAAATATGGTACATTGATTCTATGTTTATTTTTCTACTTTATGAATGAGGTACCTGGAGTAAAAGGTGTACACTGGACTAATGACGAACTAGTTGCTATTCATATTAGAGATCATCTATGGAGCATTGGTGACTGTAAAGCACAGAAAACCACAATCTGGGGATACTTCAAGAATTTTCAGGGTATGATGCATTCTAGGGAAAGAATCCCTACAACTATTGTTGAGAAATACAAGGAGGATATCTATTTCATGGTGGACACTAATCAGTGCTTAATGGAATCAGTAGAACCCAGAACTGTTTGGATCATGCCAATGGGATATGAGGTAGATGTGTGAGGCCGATTATTTTCACTTCCCAATTTTGATCATTTTACATTTTAGTTAATGACATTATCAGACTTGGAGAGACTATTATATTCCATTATGCAGATTATATTATAGTTCTTGAGTTTTAGTTTGACATTGATTAGACATGTGGTGATTTGATTTGATCATATTTTGATGTTAGATTTATGAGATATAGTTGATGATTATTGATGTGATTTCAAGATTCCTTATGTGGATATATTATTTGATGATGATTATGAGACATTGGATAGAAGATGCAGTTGTAATATTAAATTATGTAGTAAATGATTAATGTTGTATGCAATGACATGAATTTAATTTCATTTGCTTCGGCTATGATTATCCATGATGTGATTAACACTTGATCTAGTTGTGCAGGATTATATTCTTAGGCCACAGGAAATCGAAGGTAGTGTTCACACATATGTTATTACTTGTTTAGCCGATCCATTCCCAAGAGGGATGAGGATCACGTTGGATCGGGTGATGTCTATTGCATGCTTGGTTTAATTATTTTGGCCTATGTTCACCCTTATTTGATTGATTTATTTCATGTGTTGTATATTTACATTTGTTTTACACCACTTGGTATTATTTTTATTTTGGTCCATTTAAAAGTAAATTTATGCCTCCCTAGGTGTACCTTAGTGTCCCAAACTTACCCTAGGTGGTAACCCTAGGGTCTAGGGTCAATTTTGACTAACTAAACCTTAGGGTAACTCACTTTTAGTCACTCTAAACTGGGGTTTAGTCAAAGTGACGAATTTTGAAATGGCTAAGGGTGGGAGATGAGTCATGCTTTGGGAAAGACCAATCTCCCTTCCCAAAGTTTGGGGATCCCTTCACCAAGAAGACTTGAGAGGTGTTCAAGACCCCCAAGTGTGTGGGATCTCCCTCCAACACTCTCACACATGTGTGAGAGCATCCTGGAGGGAGATGGCTCTCTTGGAGAATAAGAGAATGCTTGAAGGGAATTGCCACCTCACCACTTGGTCTCTCACACATGTGTGAGAGCACAAGTGGATAAGGTGAGGGATAGGATGGAATTGGAGGGTGACACTTGTCACCCTCACACTCCCTCTCCCTTGCAAAAGCCAAATTGGAAGGCCTATATTACCTCCTCTTGAAGAGGAGTGGGGGGTTCTTGCATTTGGGATTTTTCCTTCTATTCTTGGAGTTCTTTGTTTTGGGAGTTAGATAAATTTAGAGATTGGGAGACTTGGAGAAGCTTGGATCTCTTCACCAAATGTGCTTCCATTTTTAGGGCTTTTGAAGGTGAGCCCATGGCTATGGCCATTTCCCTTTGTATACTTCATTTTTATGTTGGTGTTTGTAACTTATGTTGATTGTTGTTTTCTTTTAGTGTGGGTTGGGAGTTTAGTGAGAGCACCTCCATTTGAAGGTAAGGCTCAACTTGTATGGGGTGGGGGAGAGTTAACCTCCTCGAGGTCACCTCATTATTGTTGTGCTACTTATAGCCTTGAGGGATTTTCTATGGTGTTGAGAGCATTTTGATGGCAAGAGTGCCATGATAGTTTTTTTTTGAGATATTTGGAGACATGTATTATGTTGTTTTGGCTTGAGGCCATGAGACTTGGTGATTTTGAGATCTTGGAGTGACCTTTTGAGTTGAGGGGTTGACTCCCCTACCCCCTTCAAACTCATTTTCATGAGTTTAGTTTTGTGCAAACCTTGGGGAAATTTTATGTGTTTGGAAAATTGCATTGTTGTGGTGTGTGTGTCAAACCGTGTGAATCCTACCTCCCTAGCTTGGGGGTGACCCACTAGCAGGTCTATGGTAGGAAGGAGGGCGTTCTTTCATGGCTTGATTGTCCATTGTTGTGTTTTTATTGTAGGTGTTCTTGGGAGAAAATGAAGTTTGGAGTAGATGATTTTTGCCTCATTTGCTTTATTTTAGATTAGCTGATTTGAGCCATGGCCTTAGAGGCCCTATTGTAAATTTTTGTTAAAGTCATTATTATTCTTTGTGTTGATTGTTGTGGGGAATATTATTGTGAGCACTCTTTATTGTTATCCAAGATTTGTTTACCATTTTATGTTGTTGTGTTCATGTGTTTATGGAAAAATGCCAAAGAAAATATAAAAGTTGTTGTGATGTATTTCAAGAGAATAAAGGTTTATAGCTTGCTGTTGTTTTCTCTCATCCATGAAACTTTATATATGTTGTAGTTGAAATAGATTGAAGGCTAGAATGAAAAGTAAACAAATAATGTTGTTGGGATAAGAGCTTGAGAACAAATGAATGTGCTTTATAACTATTATTATAATTTTGTTTTGCACAAATATATATATATATAGGAAATCTGAAATGTGCAATGCTATGAAAAAAAAAGAAATATGCTGTTAGATTTACTTCAAAAAAAAATGTTGTGGGTACCTCTTATATTTTCAAATCTGGTTAATTTCTATATTAAGTAATCGTGGTTTTAAATATACATGATATAATATATATATATATATATATATATATATATATATATTTCTATTTTAGTTGAATGTAACCTCATTGTGCATTGGAAATGAGCATTATATATACAAATACCATATATATATACACATTAATGAACTATTTTTTTTTTATGTGAAGAAATCTAAATGCATATATCAAAAACTGTATTTTTTTTGCAAGTGTTAAAAATAAGGGAGGAACCTCTATTTTGGAGAGGTTTTTAAATTACACAAAAAAAGGAAATAAACATAGTGAGCGGTGGCTTAAGTTGCCGCCCACTGTTATTTTTTTGTTTGCTGTGCTTTGTGTGGGGGTGTGGGGAGGAGGCCGTGCCTCCACCCACACCCTAGGGTGTGGGGAGGAGGCCGTGCCTCCACCCACACCCTAGGGTGTGGGTGGAGGCACAACCTCCTTCCCACACCCCTTCCCCCTTCAATGAAACTTGGCCATGGAGATTTGGGGGGGAAGCTTCGCTGCCCTCTCCAAACCCCTCTTTCCTCCCTTGAGCCGTGGCTTCGGCGGCGTGATGATATGGCCTTTTGGCCCCCCTTCGCCCTTGACATTCGCAGCTACCTTACTTTGTTTCCACAGTCAATAAAATATATACATCTGCAATGCTTAGTATATATATATATATATATATCACTGTCTGTATAAAAAAAAGGAGAGAAATATAAACAGAAACATAAACACTTCTAGATCCATATGGAGGGTTTATATATTTAGATATATATACACTAGAGTGTATATACATATATATATATATATATATTCTCAAAAAACAAATATATACGTATATTGCAAAATATAACCCTGGTAAATCTTCATGGCGGCCATTGAAGAGGAACAGGCCTTCCACCTACAAAGGAACAAAACAATGGAGGCAATTAGAACAAGAGGAAACACAAATGAGAAGAGAAAATAGAAAGGAAAGATAGGGTTTCCATAAGGAAACTAATAGAATATGAATTAAGGCTTTCTTGTGAAGACAATTAATAAAATAATGGAGTAGGGTTGAGAGGAGGAAGAGAGGGAAATAAAATTGTTATTTCATTTATTCTTTTAATTCTTCCTTGTGCATGGGAATTTATTTTCCCTCTCTTTTGCTCTCGAGTCATTTTTGGTTATTTGACTTTTATTGTGTTGATTTAGAATTATTTTGGGGAGTGTAATTTAATTCCTTGTGGGGTTTTATTTAGTGGAATGGGTTGTTTTAAATTTTGTTGGGATGCTTTATCCCTTAGTAAATTATTTATTTTAGGGAATTTATTGTTAATTTTCTTAGTGCGTTTTAATTTATTGCGGTGGGAAAACTTTTACTTGAATTTTTATTTTAATCGATCTTACTATTTTTTTACGGGGAGAGATATTGTAATCGTTTCCCCTTTATCAAATATTTTTGTGTTAGTTAATAAATATAATGGTCAAAATTATATTTATTCAAAGACTTGATTTTGAAGTTTATTTTTGGATAATTAATTATTTTCAAATTTTAATACTTAGTTGAATGATCAATTTATTTAACCTTGGCAATCTATTTAAATTTTCCTTGATGTTTAATTATTTTAATATTTTTTGCTTTATTTCTTTTGGAGTTTTTCTTTTAAAATTTTTATTTCAATTATTGAAAACGCGTTATGTTGTTGAAATTTTTCTAGTTTTTAGGGTTTCATTTTTATGTGGCATTTTCGTGACATCTATTAATCACTCCATCTCTCATATGACCATCATATCATTGGAGGCATTTTTATTTCAAATTTATTATTGCATTATAGTTAGGGTTGATCTCGAGTCAGTCAAAATTATTTCATTCACCTGGGAAACTTAGGGTTTTGAACTAAAACTATTCTAACCCTAGAAGCGGTGTGTATCGCGTTGCTTAACCCCTTAGTCAGCTATCATCACGTAGGGGATTGCGTAGCAAGGTGGTCTTTCCTGATTATTCAATTGACTTGTTTATGCCTTATGCGTATTGCCATTGAGCACGTAGACGCGTGCGAGGGGGTTTCTAGGGGCATGCAGAAAAGTTTTTGATATTTCGTGTCATGACCACATGACAAATGTGGACATGACATGTGTGTTGCGTGTCGTAACCGCATGGGAAATGTGGGCATGACATTTGGTATCAGATCCAAGTTGTTTAAACACTAGGCTTGTTTTAGGCACATTATTATTCCACAACTTTGATTAATTTGTAATTACCTCATTTTTGTAGGATGCCTCCCCGACGAGTTTAGCGAGCGCGATCCTGTAACACTGCATCTGCTGAGGTGCACAGTGATTCTTCAGCCAAGGGTCAGGCAACGCCATCCCCATAGATACCGTAGGCACCACTAGCACCACCGGCCCTACCTATACCAAATATTGGGCCATAGATATTGCAAGCACTATAGGCAGTGTTAGATAGGCTACCACTAGCCGCAGTTGAGCTGCGCATAGAGCCATGTGTTGAGCCCCATGTTGATCCGCAAGAGGAGCCACACATGGAGCCACGAGTAGAGTCACGTGTGGAACCCTGCGTCGAGCCGCGAGAGGCACCACGTGTGGAGCCATATGTTGAGGTACCAGATACGATGGTAGAGAAGGTTGGATTGGCCTACAGGGGTTGTAGCAGGAGCCCTCCATGTCATGCTAGGTGTGAGGAGGCAATGTGAGTGGAGTAGCTTGTTCACAGGCCTTATGATTATTATGCATATGAGCCTATCAGAGGGCATAGAGATTGAGGAAATCCCATCAGGGATTTGTTGAGGCTGAATCCACCTACATTCATTGAGACCATAGAGGGAGTTGAGGCAGAGGCCTGGCTCATCAGCTTAGATAGATGCTTCGCATTCGTCCTTACGAGGGCAACACAAAGGCATGTGTGGCAGTCCACCTATTGTGAGATGCAGCAGCTACTTGGTGGCGCACTGAGGAGTGCAAGCATCATCTATCATTGGACACACTCAAATGGGAGACTTTCATTGAGTGCTTCAATGCGTGATATTTATCAGATCACTACAGGTAGCGTCGCATAGACAATTTTGATGACCTTCAGTAGAGAGGGCTTACTGTTGCTTAGTATGAGGGCAGATTCACTAAGTTGTCTTGATATGCAAAGTATCTCCATGAAAAGAAACTCTTAGTTCATAAGTTTATCAGAGGATTGAACCATAGCATAGCAGGGCTTGTACGCATGGCAGACCCCTAGATATTGAGTGATGCTGTCGAGAAGACATACATAGCTGAGGAGATACAGGGACGAGGGCAGAGTTCATGCCCTCAGTTTCAGAATCATGGACAATAGCAACATCAACAGAGTTACCGCAAACCACCACCACCACCTCAGAGAGGGGGATTTAGTTCCACATCCTTACCTCCTAGGCCCCCACAACAGTAGTAGCTATAACAATAGCACAGATCTAGGCCACAACAGAGGGCACATGGGGGGCATAATTGAGGTTGGCAGCAACAGGGCATGCACAGAGATCAGAGGTAGCAGGGACCACCTGTAGTACTCGCAAGGTCACAACAGTCATACACAGGTTCACAGGGGTCCACAAATAGATCTGGATAGTAGCAGTTGGGTAGGACTCAGACAGGACAGGTTCAGGCTCGGGGTTATGTGTGTAGTGGAGTGGGACATCTAGCCAGAGAGTGTCCATAGGGCTTTACAATAGGGGGTAGCCTTGTGCAGGAGGATCAGAGTAAACGGTTGGAGATGTGGGCAGGTCCCACCGTATGTTTGCATTGGTTGATAACCACAAGGATGATTTTTAGGCATCAGTGATTGAGACATCAGGTATGATAGGGAGTGTCCCCATTTCTATTCTTTTTGACTCTAGTGCTATTGACTCTTTCATATCTCCATCGTTAGTGGAGTGTTATAGGCTGGTGGCCTCTAGGTAGGGTGATAGGTGGGAGGTTGAGTTGGCCTCAGGGGCCAAGATGATAGTAGATGCCTTAGTCCATGACTGTGAGATATCCTTGGGACCCCATGCCATAGTTTGTGACCTTAGAGTTATGACATTGGGATCCTATGATGTGGTTTTGGGTATGGACTGGCTTGCGGCTCATCAAGCCAAGCTAGATTGTCGCTGAAAGGTGATTAGTTGCTTAGACGATCATGGTGCATCATTTGAGATAGTGGGCATTTAGAAGCCCACAACAATGTGTATGATATCCACTCAGCAGCTTAAGCATTTCATGCGGAAGGGATGCCAGATGTTCTTTATTACAGTGAATGAAAGATCAGATGACGAGCCTAAGGAATCTTTGGATGACCATCCTATCCTGAGAGAGTTTACCGATGTGTTTCCAGCAGAGTTACTGGGGATGCCACCCCGTCGTGAGGTAGACTTTCATATTGACTTAGTGCTAGGTGCCGAGCCAATGTCTCATGCACCCTACAGGATGACCACTCATGAGCTCACAGAGCTCAAGTTATAGCTTGAGGACTTGCTCGAGAAGGGGCACATCCGATTGAGTGTTTCACCTTGGGGCGCTCCTGTCATCTTCGTGAAGAAGAAGGATGGGTCTCTTCGATTATGCATGGATTATAGGTAGTTGAATAAGGTGACGATGAAAAACTGTTATCCTCTACCCAGGATTGATGATCTCTTTGATCAGATGTAGGGAGCCAGGGTGTTATCTAAGATTGACCTGAAGTCCGGTTACCATCAGTTGCGTATCATAGAGGCGGATATCCATAAGACCACCTTCTAGACTCGATATGGCCACTATGAGTTCACTGTGGTCCCCTTCAATTTGACGAATGCCCCTGTAATGTTCATGAGTGTCATGAATGGGGTGTTTCGTACCTACTTGGATCGGTTCATGATTATTTTCCTCGATGACATATTGATCTATTCACAGATCGAGGAGGAACATGAGGAGCACCTACGTCAGGTTCTACAGTGTTTTAGGGAGCAGAATCTTTATGGGAACTTGGCAAAGTGTGCATTTTTCAGGATAAAGGTATAGTACTTGGGGCACATCCTATTTGGTGATGGTATCTCAGTAGATCCATCAAAGATCAGGGCTATCAGAGATTGGCCAGTACCCACCAGTGTGACAGAGGTCATGAGTTTTATGGGGTTAGCTGGTTATTAACGTAGATTTGTTGAGGGTTTTTCTCAGATAGCACACCCCATCACTTCCCTTCAGTGGAAAGGGAAGAGTTTTCTATGGACTGAGCAGTGTGAGAGGACCTTTGGGGTCCTCAAGGAGCATCTTACTGGCGCTCCCATTTTAGCAGTTCTTGATCCACCAGTGAATTTTATGGTTTGCATAGATACATCACTTGAGGGTTTATGAGTCGTACTTATCCAGGGTGGTAGAGCGATCACATATGAGTCACAAAAGCTTAAGACCCATGAGTTGAACTACCCCAATCATGATTTGGAGCTCGCAGCAGTGGTTCATGCCCTAGTTTGTTGGAGACATTTCTTATTGGGTCATCGCTTTGAGCTTCATTCAGATCATCACAACCTTTAGTACATATTCACACAGCCAAATCTGAACACCCATTAGTGGTGTTGGATGGAGTTTCTTTGCGAGTATGACTTTGATGTCCACTACATCAAAGGGAAGGAGAACATGGTTGCTGATGCATTGAGTTGGAGGTGCCACAAGATCTTGAACTTGACTCTGAGTGTGGACTTGAGAGGATGCATTATTCAGCATCTACCTAAGAATGAGTGGTTTCTTGAGGTGCAGTAGGAGATCCATTCATAGAGGGCACTTGTGGGCAAGTTTACAGGGTACTCACTTGAGGCGGATGGGTTACTTCATCATCGACAGCGCATCTATGTACCCCACGTAGGTGACCTATGTACTGTAGTGTTATCAAAGGCTAACATAGCACCATATGCAACACATCTAGGGGTGAAGAAGATGCATGCTGAACTACGACAGCTGTACCATTGGGCGGGTACGAGACATGATATTTGAGAGTTTGTTGCTCGATGCCTTGAGTGCCAAAGGGTCAAGGTTGAGCATCAACATCTAGCAGGTCTTTTATACCCTCATGAGATACTTGAGTGGAAATGGAACACCATTTCCATAGATTTCATTGTTGGTCTTCCTATGTCTTCACATCACCATGATGCCATCATGGTGATAGTTGACAAGTTGACCAAGGTGGTGCATTTCTCACCTGTATGCACGACGTACAATACACCAGCAGTGGCGAGAGTATTCTTAGACGATATTGTGAGATTACATGGAGTACCTTGTTGCATCATTTCTGAAAGGGATTCAGTTGTCACTTCAGCCTTTTGGAGAGCTTTGCAGCAGGTGTTGGGCACACAACTCAACTTTAGTTCTGCATATCACCCCGAGATAGATGGACAAACAGAGCGGGTGAATCAGGTGTTGGAGGACATGCTTTGTATGTATGTTATGGACCATCAGTCTAGATGGGAGGAGTATCTATATCTGGTTGAGTTTGCCTACAATAATGGGCATCACAGCTTGTTGGGTATACCTCCTTTCCAGGCTTTATATGACAGACCATGCAGGGCACCATTGAGTTGGGATCGGATAGAGTACAGGGTTGCCATTGGTCCAGAGTTGGTTCAGGCTATGGAGCAGTAGGTCACACTGATTAGGCAGAGACTTCAGGAGGCACATGATATATAGAAGAAGTATACCGATGCTAAGAGACTTGATCGGAGCTTCTCAGTTGGGGACAGAGTATTCCTTAGAGTGTGGCCACACAAGAGTCTAATCCATTATTGAAAGGGTTCTAAGCTCGCACCATGGTTTGTAGGACCTTTTGAGATCTTGGAGAAGATAGGACCTGTTGCCTATTGTCTAGCATTTCCATCTAGCCTGTTGTGTATCCATGATGTCTTTCATATTTCTGTATTGAGGCGATATATATCTGATTTATCTCATGTTTTGGATTGGAGTGCTCTACAAGTAGAGGCGTATGGGTACTTGGCTTTGGATCCAATTAGCATATTGGCTCGTCAAATGCTGGGCCTTCGAGGTCGAGAGCTAGACTAGGTTAGGGTCTAGTGGGGTCGTTATGACAAGGTCACAGCTACTTGGGAGGATGCAGCTAGTTTGAGGGCACTCTATCCTCACCTATTTGATGACTTCCAGGAGGAAGTTTAGTCTTAGGGGGGAGGATGTGAGGCTGATTATTTTCACTTCCCAATTTTGATCATTTTACATTTTAGTTGATGACATTATCAGACTTGGAGAGACTATTATATTCCATTATGTAGATTAGATTATAGTTCCTGACTTTTGGTTTGACATTGATTAGACATGTGGTGATTTGATCTGATCATATTTTGATGTTAGATTTATGAGATATAGTTGATGATGATTATTGATGTGATTTCAAGATTCCTTATGTGGATATATTATTTAATGATGATTATGAGAAATTGGATAGAAGATGCAGTTCTAATATTAAATTATGTAGTAAATGATTAATGTTGTATGCAATGACATGAATTTAATTTCAGCTGCTTCAGCTATGATTATCCATGATGTGATTGACACTTGATCTAGTTGTGCAGGATTATATTCCCAAGCCACGGGAAATCAGAGGTAGTGTTCACACATATGTTATTCCCTGTTTAGCCAATCCATTCCCAAGAGGGATGAGGATCACGTTTGATTGGGTGATGTCTGCTGCATGCTTGGTTTAATTATTTTGGCCTATGTTCACCCTTATTAGATTGATTTATTTCATGTGTTGTATATTTACATTCATTTTACACCACTTGGTATTATTTTTAGTTTGGGCCATTTAAAAGTGAATTTATGCCTCCCTAGGTGTACCTTAGTGTCCCAAACTTACCCTAGGTGGTAACCCTCTGGTCTAGGGTCAATTTTGACTAACTAAACCTTAGGGTAACTCACTTTTGGTCACTCTAAACTGGGGTTTAGTCAAAGTGACGAATTTTGAAATGGCTAAGGGTGGGAGATGAGTCATGCTTTGGGAAAGACCAATCTCCCTTCCCAAAGTTTGGGGATCCCTTCGCCAAGAAGACTTGGGAGGTCTTCAAGACTCCCAAGTGTGTGGGATCTCCCTCCAAGACTCTCACACATGTGTGAGAGCATCTTGGAGGGAGATGACTCTCTTCGAGAATAAGAGAATGCCATATGGCATCCCTTATCCTCATGGAGGCTTGAAGGGAATTGGCACCTCACCACTTGGTCTCTCACAAGTGTGTGAGCACAAGTGGATAAGGTGAGGGATAGGATGGAATTAGAGGGTGACACTTTTCACCCTCACACTCCCTCTCCCTTTCAAGTGGCATGGGATGAGGAAGGAGAAGGTGACAAGTGTCACCTTCTCATTCCTCAAAGCCAAATTGGAAAGCCTATATTATCTCCTCTTGAAGAGGAGTGGGGGGTTCTTGCATTTGGAAATTTTCCTTCTATTCTTGGAGTTATTTGTTTTGGGAGTTAGAGAAATTTGGAGATTGAGAGACTTGGAGAAGCTTGGAGCTCTTCACCAAATGTGCTTCCATTTTTAGGGCTTTTGAAGGTAAGCCCATGGCTAATGCCATTTCCCTTTGTATACTTCATTTTTATGTTGGTGTTTGTAACTTATGTTGATTGTTGTTTTCCTTTTGTGTGGGTTGGGAGTTTGGTGAGAGTACCTCCATTTGGAGGCAAGGATCAACTTGTATGGGGTGGGGGAGAGTGAACCTCCTCAAGGTCACCTCCTTATTGTTGTACTACTTATAGACTTGAGGGATTTTCTATGGTGTTGAGAGCATTTTGATGGCAAGAGTGCCATGATAGTTTTTTTTTGAGATATTTGGAGACATGTATTATGTGGTTTTGGCTTGAGGCCATGAGACTTGGTGATTTTGAGATCTTGGAGTGACTTCTTGAGTTGAGGGGTCCACTCCCCTACCCCCTTCAAACTCATTTTCATGAGTTTAGTTTTGTGCAAACCTTGGGAAAATTTTATGTGTTTGGAAAATTGCATTGTCGTGGTGTGTGTGTCAAACTATGTGAATCCTACCTCCCTAGCTCGGGGGTGACCCACTAGTAGGTCTATGATAGGGAGGAGGGCATTCCTTTATGGCTTGGTTCTCCATTGTTGTGTTTTTATTGCAGGTGTTCTTGGGAGAAAATGAAGTTTGGAGTATATCATTTTTACCTCATTTGCTTTATTTAGATTAGCTGATTTGAGCCATGGCCTTAGAGGCCCTGTTGTAAATTTTTGTCAAAGTCATTACTATTCTTTGTGTTGGTTGTTGTGGGGAATATTATTGTGAGCACTCTTTATTGTCATCCAAGATTTGTTTACCATTTTATGTTGTTGTGTTCATGTGTTTATGGAAAAATGCCAAAGAAAATATAAAAGTTGTTGTGATGTATTTCAAGAGAATAAAGGTTTATAGCTTGCTCTTGTTTTCTCTCATTCATGAAACTTTATATATGTTGTAGTTGAAATCGATTGAAGGATAGAATGAAAAGTAAACAAATAATGTTGTTGGGAAAAGAGATTGAGAACAAATAAATGTGCTTTATACCTATTATTATAATTTTGTTTTGCACGAAATATATATACATATATATATATATATATATATATATAGGAAATCTGAAATGTGCAATACTATGAAAAAAAAGAAATATGCTGTTAGATTTACTTCAAAAAAAGAAAAAATGTTGCGGGTACCTCTTATATTTTCAAATCTGGTTAATTTCTATATTAAGTAATCGTGGTTTTAAATATACATGATATAATATATATATGCATATATATATGTGTATATATATGTGTGTGTGTATATATATATATTTAAAGACATATTAATGAACTATTTTTTTATGTGACGAAATATAAATGCATATATCACAAGATGTATTTTTTTTGCAAGTGTTAAACATAAGGGAGGAACCTCTGTTTTGGAGAGGTTTTTAAATTACACAAAAAAAGGAAATGAACACTGTGAGCGGTAGCTTAAGATGCCGCTCATTGTTATTTTTTTGTTTGCTATACTTTGTGTTGGGGTGTGGGGAAGAGGCCGTGCCTCCACCCACACCCTAGGGTGTGGGTGGAGGCACGGCCTCCTCCCCACACCCCTTCCCCCTTCAATAAAACTTGGCCACAGAGATTTAGGGGGGGCAGCTTTGCTGCCCTCCCCAAACCCCTCTTTCCTCCCTTGAGCTGTGGCTTCTACGGCGTGATGATACTGCCTTTCGGCCCTCCTTCGCCCTATACATTTGCATCTACCTTACTTTGTTTCAACAGTCGATAAAATATATACATCTACAATGCTTAGTATATATATATAATGGTCTGTATAAAAAAAGTAGATAAATATATACAGAAACATAAACACTTCCAGATCCATATGGAGGGTTTATATATTTAGATATATATATACACCAGAGTGTATATACATATATAAATATATATATATTCTCAAAAAATAAATATATACGTATATTACAAAATATAACCCTGGTAAATCTTCATGGCAGCCATTGAAGAGGAACAGACCTTCCACCTACAAAGTAACAAAATAATGGAGGCAATAAGAACAAGAGGAAACACAAATGAGAAGAGAAAACATAAAGGAAAGATAGGGTTTCCATAAGGAAACTAAAAGAATATGAATTAGGGCTTTCTTGTGAAGACAATTAATAAAATAATGGAGTAGGGTTGAGAGCAGGAAGAGAGGGAAATAAAATTGTTATTTCATTTATTCTTTTAATTCTGCCTTGTGCACGGGAATATATTTTCCCTCTCTTTTGCTCTTGAGTCATTTTTGGTTATTTGACTTTTATTGTGTTGATTTTTTTGGTGTTGATTTAGAATTATTTTGGGGTGTGTAATTTTTTTTCTTGTGGGGTTTTATTTAGTGCAATGGGTTGTTTTAAATTTTGTTGGGATGCTTTATCCCTTAGTAAATTATTTATTTTAGGGCATTTATTTTTAATTTTCTTAGTGCGTTTTAATTTATTGCGGTGGGAAAACTTTTACTTGAATTTTTATTTTAATTGATCTTACTATTTTTTTACGGGGAGAGATATTGTAATTGTTTCCCCTTTATCAAATATTTTTGTGTTAGTTAATAAATATAATGGTCAAAATTATATTTATTCAAAGACTTGATTTTGAAGTTCATTTTTGGATAATTAATTATTTTCAATTTTTTTTTTTTTTTAAAATGCGCTTGGTAAACTTTTTAACGTGACCGGCGACGCTGGTGCGACACGCCCTCCGGCTCCACGCGAATGCTTTTGCCTGGAGCAATGAACCAGTGAGGCCACAACTGGGGGACCTCATCCCCTAGGAAGAACACTTCAAACCTGCGAGCTCATTGGCCCAGCGAAGGTGTAAAGCCTTGCGAGCTCGTTGGCCCAGCGGGGGTTTGAACTCTGGTGGCCACCACTACATCCTGAGCGACTTAACCACCGAACCATGCCATCATCGGCAATTATTTTTGAATTTTAATATTTAGTTGAATGATTAATTTATTTAACCTTAGCAATCTACTTAAATTTTCCTTGATGTTTAATTGTTTTAATATTTTTTTGCTTTATTTCTTTTGGAGATTTTCTTTTAAAATTTTTATTTCAATTATTGAAAACGTGTTATGCTGTCAAAATTTTCCTAGATTTTAGGGTTTCATTTTTATGGCATTTTCATGACATCTATCAATCACTCCATCTCTCATATGACCATCATATCATCGGAGGCATTTTTATTTCAAATTTATTATTGCATTATAGTTAGGGTTGATCTTGAGTCAGTCAAAATCATTTCATTCACCTAGGAAACTTAGGGTTTTGAACTAAAACGGTTCTAACCCTAGAAGCGGCACGTATCGTGTCACCTAACCCCATAGTCAGCTATCATCACGTAGGGGATTGCGTAGCAAGGCACACTTCCCTGAGTATTCAATTGACTTGTTTATGTCTTATGCGTATTGCCACGGAGCACACAGACACATGCAAGGGGGTTTCTAGGGACATGCAAAAAAGTTTTTGATATTTCATGTCATGACCACATGACAAATGTGGACATGACACATGTGTTGCATGTCGTGACCGCATGGGAAATGTGGGCATGAAAAGATGGAAAAATCTTGAATATGTATGCTCAACATCTCTTGAGCAAGCCAAAAGACACAATAGTTGAAAGATTTGGGACATATGAGGAGCTAAGTGTAAAACTGCATGATGAGCTCAGAAAACCTGAAACCAAAAGGAAAGTAAGAAAATAAGTTGAGCAGTTGGCTGAAAATCTAGGTGTCACAAAGGAAGCTGTGAGGCAATTCAGGGAAAGAACTAAAAAGGCAGAGAAGGAGAAGCAAGATAAGAAACAAGGAAGTGCTCTGGTAGAATCCTCCTCCACATTAAGGACTACTAGAAGCTTTGCTATTGCTTCTGTTTCCCCAAAACCTAAAATCTTGAGAAACTAGAAGGAAAATCATCTGGAAAAGGAGGAAAGAGAAAGAAAACAAAGGCCACAAGAACCTATAAGAGCACAAAAGTTGATGAAGAAGAAATAGATTCAGATGTTGAGGTAAAGGAGTTGAAAGCCTCTGGAACAAAAGCTACCAAGGTGACTAAGGAGAAGCCCTCCAAAAGCAAAAGGGTAAGAAAAAGGTAGAAGACAGATACATATGTTGAGAAGCCCACACTTTCTATGGAAGATGCAATAAAATCAGTCAATGTGGATGGAAATTTGAAAACCATGACTGAATTTTATGATGAATAGAGTGATATAGATAAGAGGGTGTTAGAGGAAGCAACTGTTAGATATTTGAATATCTATAATAAGGCCCTGATTGAAATAATTTATGAGATCCCTCAAAGTCTTACATACATTTTGGAGTTGAGGAAAGAAAATGCAAAAAGCAAGGATATAGAGCTTAGAGAACATGTATTGATAAAACTATGCCCTCAGATCACTCAAGCTCAAATGAATATGATATTTAAATAAGTGAGGGATAAATTTAGGAGCAAGAAGAGAATGAACAAACTGATGCTGGGAGAATTAGACAAAATAGTTAAAGAAACACAGGAAATACTTCTAAGTGCATTGAAGAGACACAATCTTCCATTTGTTGAGGAGGAGACTGATGATGAGATTGATTCATCAATCCCAGATATTGAAGAAATGAAAACTAATGAACAACAAACCAAGGTTGATGACTCCTCTATTTCAGAAGTGGAGCAAATAAACAAGGAAGATACAGAGATGGTGGATAAAATTGATGATGCAGGAGATACTCTAACTCTTCCTGATCAATCCAAAAAAGAAGACAATGTTTAGAATACTGCTGCTACACAAGATCCTCCGAAACAGATTGCAAATGGTGAGGACAAAGGAAAGAATCCCCCTGCAAATGACATAGAGAAAGGTGAAGTAGAGAAAGAAGAAGAAGTCAAAGGTAAGGAAGATAAGGTAGAAAAAGATGGTGCAAATGTTGATGCACCCAAACAAAATAGTCCTGATACTGAGAAAACTCAAGGAAAGGAAGGTGGTCTAGAAATTATGGCAAGAGACACTGCAGATGCAGTGAAGAATTTTCTAAGTAAAGAGATGCTAGAGTTTGATGAACCAAAATTGATTCAAGAACCAGTCAACCTGGATACTCTCTCTTTGGTCCAAATGATAAAGATAACATCTTTTACACAAGCCAAGGCAAGAGAAAAGATATTGAAATCTCACATAGAGGACAATGAGCTGTTAGGCCTTGTATCGGGTATATTAGAAAAGATAATGCCAACGTTCCAGAAGAATCCATCTCATTCTCCCTTTGGAAGTTTGAAGAGCCTTGTAAATTCTATAAGTACACTTTGAGTCCTTTGAAAAATTTGCAGAAGTTAAAGTTTAGAATGAATTTAATAGAAAAAGATTTGATGCACTGAAAGGCATGATTGGGGTAGATAGATTGGTGCTAGATAAAAGTATAAAGAGTATTCAAATGCTCTTTCAGAAGGAGGTAGTATATATAATTTTTGTTTATGTACTCCTAAAGTCATAGAGGATATAGAAGATAAAATAAAGGACTCCAAACAAAAATTGTCAAGTATGTCCCAAGCTTTTGATCCATTGATAGTATCAGTGGCAAGTAAGGAGTGTCAAGCAATCATCCTGATGGAAGAAATAAAGAAGTTGACAAGAGAAAAGGATAACATTGAAGCAAGAATGGGTGAGCTTCGGGGACTGATTTCCCCTAAGATAGAAGCAATGTTCAATGTTGTGACAGAAGCCCAAACTGCTGCACAAACAGGTGATCCCATTGACCTTCGGAAGGTTGAAGCACAAGCATTTTTGTTCAATGGCCACATTTCAACTTTGAATAGTATGAAGAAGAGTTGGGATATAGTGTTGGCCCTGCTGAAGAATATTTTTGGAGATGTACTTAAGTATATGTAAATATAACTTAAGGAATGGTTGTACATATACGACATTGTATACAAAATTTTTGGGTGAATTTTGATTTGCGGATTCCATCCTTTTCCATTGATGTCAAAGGGGGAGTGAAAAGGAGTGAAAAATGAGGAATCTAGTAAAGGGCAAGCTTTGGAAACAGTAGAGAGCACAAGTGTACAGAGTAAAGGGGAGTAGCTTCGACACTTAGTCATTTTTCACTAACTGTTGCCATCAATACCAAAGGGGGAGATTGTTGGCAAGAGACATTGCTATGCACGACAGGTGTTGTCATTGATGGTACGTAAGTCCATTCCACACATCCGTAGTGCAATATCAGATCATACCAGAAGTCAGTTCCAAGATTTGTCAAGTTCGGATAGACAACAACAGGATATATGGTAGAGTTCAGTATTTTGGTCAGCGGATCTCTCCAGTCAATCATCATGTGTTGTGAATCTGAGGGAGTGTAGAGGAATGTCAAGACAATCTAAATCCAAGATTTTAGCCTCTGGTGACAAAGGGATTAAAAGTTATGAGCATCTAAGTATCGGGTCCTAATATGACAGAACAATTCAATGAAGAATAGGCTGACTTGTGTTAGATCCTTGTACGGATCGAGTAGAAGTGTTTTGGTGAGTTGCGTATGGAATATAATGTTAGTGGCCGACATATATGGTGACCTACAAGTGTTATTCCTGGTACGCATCAATATTGGTATATGGATTCAGCTGATAGAACATAGTACTTGTATTGTTTGTTAAGTTCTTCATAAGGCTGACATAAAGGTGATTAAATTTCTTGAGGTAGATATATATAGCCAATGGATTCAAGTGTATTTGGGTGTGTTAGTGATACGACAATTGAATAAGTGCGAAGGTGAAGATCTAAGCTCAGATTATGATAGAGGAGTGAAATAGGGAAGAATAAAGATGAAGTGTATCAAGTTAGTATTCTATGCTTAACCAAAACTGAATCTTTGCATTGGTAGATACTAATTATCAGTTCAAACACATTGCAATCTTCCTTCTATAGGCAGTGAGCCTTCCATTGAGCAGTGAGCTCTAGACAGTGATCCTGAATGCATGTGCATTCTCCTTTTGTAATACTTTTAATAGAGTATAATCTTTGTGGGTTAACCCTCGCTGTGGTTTTTCCCTTAACTGGGTTTCCACATCAAAAATCTTGGTGTCAACTATGTTAAATTTGTTTCTGCTCATGTGTTATTGTTTAATGCTTTAATGCTTACATCATTAATCTGTTTGTAAGTAGTGAAAGAAGATTAAAAAGAAGAAAAGAATAATTTTGTGGACAACTAATTTACCCCCCCTCTCATTTGTCTAGCCTAATTCCAATAGAATGCTCAGGCTCTGAATTTGCTCCAATCTCCATCTAAAATAATCAACAACATGCATTAATTTATGTCAAGATTGGATAATACATTATAAATTTCAATAATACCATGAAAAAAGATGGATGTATCACAAAATGCCATCGGATCATTTTTTCCTAAGTTAAGTCAAAATTTGAGTACCTGATGTCCCGCTTCATCCGTTGTGTCCTCATTTGATACGACACAATCTGTTGCCATGGCCTCATCTGTCCCCTTAATACATAACATAGTAAATTTAATGTTTAGTACACAATTTATATCATTTAAACGAATATGCTATCCAACACAAAACCTCACTTTAGTCATATATTTGACATATTGATATCATGTTTTGGCCATCATAATTTTCAAACTTTTCCCTTGATCATAGAATCACATTTAATCACCATTCATGTGCATTTTCAACCAATGAGTTTGACCTCAGAGGCCTCATGGACAGAAAAATAACTTTATCTCCTCTATGTTTTAGTATTTGTGAATTCATAAACACCTTCCTCCTTTGTTTGAGGTTTGTTTCTCTTCTTACCTCTATTGTATCTGTAGATTTTGTTGTCATATCTATTTCCACCCACTTTCCTCTCTGTGATTTAGTAGTTCTACGCTGTCCACGTCCTCTCTCCATGGCCTCCTCTGGATCCTGTAATACACAACAACGACAATAGTCACATAACAGCTGTGCACCAAGAGAATATTGTTGAAATTATCTTGTTAATACACTCGCTTTTCATTAAGATGCACTATGGAAAACAAAATAGGACATTGCAACATTTTGCTCTTCACAAAAAGTTTAGACATAGAATCTTGACAACTAGAGCTCAAATCTTGTGATTACAAGATGGCTACAAATTCACATCAAAAAGATATTTATTTCATATTTGACTCTCTTTTTTCTTTTATGAGTCATTTTAAGGCTATCTATATCTCTCCAAGTGGCCATAAAACCCTCAAAATTATCATAGAACCCTCAAAATAGTCTCAAAGAGTCTTTGGCACCAATATTTTAAATTCTTGATGGAGGGAAGGATTATTTGGATGTTAATTTTGAAATCATGTCATTAGATCTTTGTTAATCACATAATATAAACAAAGATTTTCATGACTTAGTTAAAATGTTGTCAATTTCCTATCACATATCTTAAGGTTGCCCTTAATCCCAAATCCAACTCTGAAATGTTAGATGGAAGGTCATGGATCCAACTAAATAATTGGAATCAAAATGATATGTCAGGGGAACATCATAGTGTTGATCTACTATTGTAGTGGGATCTTGAGGATTCAAATGTTGTCATATCATTGCTATCATCTAAATACCACCTAATGTTGTACTAACAATAATTTATATTTTTTATTAGCAAGTCAATGGACTCATATGGGAATAAAGAGCAGCCACCATATGATATCACCCACCCACTATCATTATAGGGGGATGATATCAAGGACCATCATTATGCCTTGTTATAGCTGATGGACAATCGTCCTAAGTATTGTTACAACCCAAAAGGTCTATCACAACCCCAAAGGATTATCACAAATGTTATTAGGTTATCCAAACCATAGCTCTAATATTCACCATCATATGAATATCATAATTAACATTGTAGATGTTGTCATACCATGAGGCATAGGTAACAACCATAGGAGGTTTAAAAGAAACACTAGCAGCATTAAATTATTGTCATAGTACACCTAGAATAGCTAGGTATGCATCCATAGAGTTATTACTATAAAATTATCTCATTAATCTTGTGACCATAAGTCACTATCATAGTAACAATGTAGTTAGTCATCAATCAACATGTTGTCTTTGCATTTCAATGAGATCAGTTCTTGAAAAATGACAATCCAGAGGTTAAAGAGACAAGTTGATACCTTACCCAAGTTGTCATGTTCTTGAAACCTTGTCACTATAAAGAGGAGATATCTAGAGAGTAATGTCACAAGGACATAACCAAGGCATGTACTATCATGATCCATAGGGACAACTTACTACACCATCCAAAACTCCATTTGAACTAGCCACTATTAATAATTCACATTATTGGGGATTGTCATGAAGAAAACACCATGCATAGGACTGTCATAGTCAAAGTGGAGAGGATTGTCTAGTCATTTTATGACTGTCATAATAGCTAGTGGGTTAGTTACCATGCTTTAACCTAAAATAGGTTAATGAGAACATAGAAATGAAAATCACAATACCATAAGCATTGCCATAAGCTACCAATATAGTCCCAATATCATGTCATGATAGTAAGAGAAGAGTTGTTTGGTTTTTCCAAAGCCATATCACTTGCATAAGGATTGTCACCAACCATCTGTGTAAGGTCGTGAAAGAGTGAGTCATTATTGAGATAATCATAAGAGAAGCATGAAGTCAAAATGTTATCATGGAAACAAGATATAGTTACTTATTATAAGGACAATCTAAATTTGGTGAGGTTGCTACAAGGAACAAAATTTGGCATTCCATTAGATAGTGATATCAACTTCCAAGAAAAATACATCATTTTGCACTGATAGGCGCTAAATTAGGCGCACTTTACACTACCTTTTGCACCCCAAAAAGATTACATTTAGGCCTAAAGTCGGTGCTAAACTCGTCGCTAACTACTCTGACTATAACGCCGACCAATGGATCAATTTTTTTAAAAGAATTCCCGCCTGCACATACCCCAAAACAAAAAAACAAAAAACAAAACTTTATTGATTTTTGGTGTTCATTTTCTATTTGGAGATCAAGCGTTTGGCGTGTAGAGATCGAGCGTTTGGGTTTTTTGTGTTCACCCTTATTTTGGACAGATCCTTGGCAATGGAGGGACCTCTATTCCAACCCCAATTTCCTTTCCATACCTAAAGTGCATACTCACTTTTTTACATATCAAAAGTCTCAGGTTTGACCCATGACAATGTTTGCTTCCAGATATCTCAGCCTTTCAATTCGTGTTGCTCTTCTTCTATTCATGCTAGGTAAGGGCATCACCTCTCTTTCATCTACTCTTTTTTTCTCATCAGATGTCAGATTCATTTGGACAAATGTAGGTCTTGTAATATTCATAGGGCATCTGTTGAAGATAATTCTGAGCAAGGCTTTTCATAATAGACAACAAATTTCTACATTCCATAATATTATAAATGTGTGCTTTATTTCAGTTGATGTATAAGATTACTTTCTTGTAGCAAACTTATAGAGGAAAACAACTTCATGATTTTCTCTACAAAGTAAAGGTCAAAAACCTTAAGGAATACATAAAAATTGCTTGGTAGTGTGTACTTCATTTGCCTCCATAGACTGGACAGAAATAATTTGCCTTAGGTCACCTCAAAATGTCAATAAATAGAGGGAAGAGAGCAGACTCTGGCCACAATGAGGTAATTCATTGTCAATTTATAGATTTGTAAATGTTTCCATTGTTTCTTTGATTTAGTTTTTAGTTTTTTATTTCTAAATTTAAAAGAAGAAATTTATTTTATATATATAGGGACATGAGACTGACAAAGATAAAGAGGCATTGGCTTCCATATTGGGGGTAGAGGTACTGCACAAATTGGATGGTGTGGACTTGACAATGCTTGCCAGATACATAGAAAAATGATCTAGTAAAGCCCCTGAAACATTGCAACCAAATTAACAATGTCAAAGGGAATCAATTGATTCCCCAACTAGTCATGTGAATAGGCCACTGAATCATCCACACATTTGTTTATATTGAATTAATGTATAGACATCAGATCCTTTATTGAATCATTAGGTGGTGATAGAACTTATGAAAATGATAAGTCCCTTATCAAAGGCACATCATTGATATCTTTATCAAAGGTACATCATTGAATATTCCAACAGTTGCAACAATGTAGGGCAATCCTCTATCTTGTGATCAACATCATAATAAGTATACATTGGAAACTTTATGCAACTATGAGAGGTATGCCCAGGTTCTCCACACTAGTAGCAATAGATTCCTCTATTGCATACTCTACCATGGCCTCCTTCATTTCCTCCATGCTCCATATATTATGGCTCCTAATAGCACAATACCATCTATTGTGGTTGTGACTGGGGTTGCGTGGTTGTGTTTAATTTTGTTTCCCTCTTTCCTTGTGGAGGACTTGTACTACTTTGTAGGTGGTAATGTCATGGGTGGATGTGTGACAAACCTTGCACTAGTAATTGATAGGAACATCCTTTCACTTTTGCAGTAGTGGACAATTTCATGAGTCTTATGACATATGGTGCAATTAGGTATGTGTTGAGCAAGAGGGAACTATGTGGCATTAATAGCTTGAGCTCCCACCACTAGATAGTTTGTAGTTGTATGCCCCTTAGTGTGGCACCTTATTCTTCATAAACCACATTGATTAAGAGTTTCACTTGCAAGTTGCGCTATTTGCATGATCATTTTTCCATTTGTTCTTTTAGGCATGTAGTAGAATCATATGTTGGGGCTCCCCTAATTCTTATAATCTCAACACAACTTTTAAGGTAACTTTTTAATTAGGGAGAGTGAGCTAAACTAGTTCATGTTGGATATGTGCAATTAGCCTACCAATAAATCATTCCTTCTAAATTTCACCATTTTATAGTTTGGTCAATCTTTAACACCAATTCCTTAGAGCATTGATCATACCTACACACAATCTCTCTCGATTGTTACCTTATTTCCTTTAATGCCACAAATTACGATGCACCATCTTAGGGCAATTGAAATTGGGAAGGAAATCTATTAGCAGTTTACCAAGATCATTCTTGGTGCCATTAGGATCATAATGAGTATACTAGTCTTGTGCTTGCTTACAAAAAGTGGTTGCAATTAACCTAATCTTGTGGTCATTATCCACAACATTTTGTGTGTGCCATGCTATCTCATATGCTTAAGTTTGATGGGCTAATAATGAACATCAAACCCTTGTTTGCCTGCCTCCTTATGACTAATCCCATTTTGGATTCCTTATGAATTCAAGGTGATTTGAAGGAAGATCAAATTTGCACTCCAAGTAGATGTGTGGACAAAGAAGGGCTTAGCGGAATATGGAAACCTTTAGATTTTGTGATTTTTGTTTTTTCTATTTCAAAACTATTTGTTTTCTTTCTTTTCTAATGAACATTTATTCAGAATCCCTTTCCTACACCCAAATCTTCAGTTTTAAACTCACTTGCATGGAAGATGCATTAAAGGTATCAATTATATATGTTCCTAGATTTAAATCCATTATTTTGTGGTTCTCAGTATGACAGAAAGAAGGATGTTGTTGCTTCTTAGACTTGTTGCACACCTTGCACTAGGTCCACAGGCTGGTGGAATTGTATTCGAGGACACAATGGCTCGCATATCAGATTTTTTTGCAAGGAATCAATTTAAAATGGTCTAAGTCCTAGATTTCATTCCAACCTAGGATTCCATCACAATAATGTCATAGTACAGTCTTCAGATATGTGTATAGTTTATGTGCACGGTAGCAACCATTTAGTAATAATTCCTCACACACCATACTGTAACTGAGATGTGTGGATGCCCTAAAACTATACAAGTTCAGTCCAAACACTACCATAAGATCATGCTTGATAAGATCATGGATACATCATAGTTTAGGTGTGGGTAGGACTTCCTTAGGGTAGGTATGACTTCCTTAGTGTAGCCGTAACTATGCATTGTAGTAGAACCATTATATTGACCATTCCAAGTTCGGACTAGTAGGGACAATGGAGTTTTAAGATCCTTGCTAGCCAAGGGAAGGTTGATATAAGAATTTTGAGGGACCTAGGGTAGTGACAGTCATATAGGACTGGGTTTGTGTTATGTTTGGAACCCATAAAGTCTTGAGGTCTTCTTAGAGGGGTGATATGTGACTAGCGTATGAAGGCTAGGACTTTGTATGTAATCTTAAGCCCTCCTTTTGGATTTGTTGGAAGCCTTCTTCACTGATACATAAGGACTATCAAGACTCCTATGATAGTGCATTAGAGAGGCATTGAAATCACAAAGGAGATCAATGTTATTAGGCCATCACCCATTAGAGAAGGGATTCTCATAAAGAGCATGACAATGTTACCTTGTCATATTCACAAAGGGGATAGTCCTTGTGGTGGTAATTATAGTCACTAAGTTTACATCCACCTTCCTAGGGTCTGTAGAAATACTTGAAGTTGAATATGCCTATTTTAAAGATCTTGCCATGAGTATTTTCCATGATTTTACCCCCCTAATGATCCGAAGATTGAATATAAAGGTGTGGAAATTATTGACTAACCTTACTACTGTCACATTCAATTTTCTAACATGCAAGACAGTCATGAGGTTTTTCTTGTTTTATTCAAGATTTATATAATCTTCCTTATTGATAAGATGGGGGTCTGCTATTCCCAAATTGTCTATGAAAAAATACCAATGGAGACCTCTCCAATCCTCATCTCAAGTTTCAAATGCACAATGAAATGATGGAGGACAATCATATATGTCATAATAGTACATTAGTATTTTTTGCCTCAAGGTGGCCCTTGAGAATGCTAAGGGGATGGATATAGAGTTGGCATTATGGTTTTTGTTTAAAAGCCTTGTGTCATTGACCTAATATTTATTTGTGGCAAGGATCCCAATAGTTTAAAGATTACAAATTGTTGTCAAGAAGGGAATGTCATAGTTAAGTGTGGTACAGTGATACAATTTCATCTTGGTTGAGCATTATATAAATCTCAAGCTATTTAGAATGCATGGGGGTATTAGGGTGTGGTATCACTATATAGGTAAGCATCAAGTGATTTCTTCAACCCAATCTTGGCCTATATAGTACCCAATGTGAAGAGCAAGATAGTGTTGTCCAAGAACCTTGTTACGGTCACAAATAAGGGTAGTCTTAGCTATTGTAACCATAGTTGGAATCCCTTGTTGTTACCATAACATATGTGACCTAAAACCATGACTCTATAAGTATGAGTTGTTTGAGACTCCTCTGAGAAGATCCCACCATGGGAATGAATCATAATTCAGTGTTAAATAGGATTGTTGTCATTACAAAAAATCTAGGGCAGTCACTGTATCCTCTCATTGTCATCATAGAATTAATGCAACTATAGTTTTCAATACCAAAGAGATGGAATTGATGGTAACCATAAATTTGTGTTGACTAGTCTCAATCATCCATCCCTCGATGGTAAAAAATAATGTCCCAAAGGAGATAGTAATGATGATACAAATGCAGACACAAAATAAGACCACTTTATATTCTTCTATTTTAGAGGACCCTCTCTACATTGCTAGTCTAGATTAAGGAAGACATGATTTAAGAGTTCATTGGATTTGATGGCTACAAGTCATTCATCAAATCCGTACAAGGTGGCATGGTCAGGTTTCTGAATGCTTAAGTCATCCTTTGTCAGATGTTGTAGTTGCAATTACCTTGTTAGACATGTATGCAAAAGACAAGGCACATGAACTGTTTGACAGAATGCCTCAAAGAAATGTGGTCTCATGTACTACAATGATTGCAGGATATGCACAAAATGGATTTGTTGAAAAGGCTTTAGAAATTTTAAAGCAAATGCAATTGGCTGGTGTAAATCCAATTTCCACAACCTTTGCCAGCATCCTCCCTACTTGTGTTAAAATGGGAGCTTTGGAATAGGGTATGGACATCCATCAATACATAAAGGATAGAGGAATTTTGTCAAATGTAGTTGCAACTGCCCTGTTAGACATGTATGCAAAATGTGGAAGCATAGACAAGGCACGTGAACTGTTTGACATAATACCTCAAAGAAATGTGGTCTCATGGACTGTAATGATTGCAGGATATGCACAAAATATGGAATCATAGACAAAAAACGTGAACTATTTGACAGAATTCCTCAAAGAGATATCATCTCATGGAATGAAATGATTGTAGAATATGCACAAAATGGATTTTTCAAGGACGCTCTCAAAATCTTTGAATTAATTAAGCACTCTGGAACATATCCTAACATTGTAAGCTTTGCTTGTATTCTAGGTGCATGCAACCATACAGGTTTAGTGGATGAGAGTTGTACATACTTCAATCACATTAATCCAAATCGTATGCAAGTTATTAGATTAATAGTGAAAAAGAACATACATGGACCAAGCAATTTGTGGCACTTAAGTTTATGTAATAGAATTTACAGTTGATAGTTAAATTGTATAACAATTTTTTTATGATCTTTACAAACGTTTATTAGAATTGTTGCATGTTTTACATCATTGGAATGTCATATTAGCTGTAACTTTTTTGAAATTTTATTATGGTATGTGCACTTTGATATGATGTAATATGATTATGGTTTCATTTTATATGTTGTAATATTAGATATATAACAGAAAAATAAATTATTGCATGAAATAAATAATAACTTTTCATTTTAAATATTTTTTTTGCAAAACACAGGTCTTCTAGAAGATCAAGATTATCCTCATGATATAGATCCAGATTATGTTGGTTCTAGTACAAATCACATGGTAGAGGATGATGATGATGACGCATATATAGAAGACACTGAGGCTAATGACGATGATGACGATGACGACGATGACGACGATGATGATCATGATGATGATGATCATGGTGATGATGATGATGGTGATGATGATGATGAGGTAGTTATTGGTAGTAGCCAGTGACATTCATGATCATATAGACTGCATCATGGATCATTGTTGATATATTGTTATGATGCCTCTTTTCATGGTTACTATCATATGTATCATTTTCACAGCCTGCAGTACCATATTAATGAGTTGTATCATAAATTTATGTATCATTTTGACTTATATCATTTGGAAATGTATCATCTTGACTTGTATCATTTTGAGTTACATAATTTATCAGTTTTACTTATATCATTTGTACATGTATCATTTTGACATGTTATTGATCTACTGACATATTTGACTCACTTGTTTTAGTTATATATGATGATGATCTTATCAATATTGACTTGTTAATTTAAATATATTGAAAGTGGTCGATCATTTTTGGATGGATATTTATTATGTATGATGATTTTAATTTATTGCTCAGGATGGATGTTGTCAAATTCAATTAAATT
Source organism: Cunninghamia lanceolata (assembly GCA_027924645.1). Taxonomy (NCBI): domain Eukaryota; kingdom Viridiplantae; phylum Streptophyta; class Pinopsida; order Cupressales; family Cupressaceae; genus Cunninghamia; species Cunninghamia lanceolata. The sequence continues at coordinate 72,491 of BSBN01002018.1, read as the reverse complement.
ATAGATATTTGACTCATTTTAATTATAGATGATGATCATGTTATAATAATTATCTTGTTATTTAATCATATAAGTTAAATAATTAAATTACTTACTCTATAATCATATGAGTTATTTAAGAGGCGTGATATATTTAACTAATTAAATTAAAATAAAACATATCAAATTAATTCCATTTGGAACGAAATTCACTCATCACAATTAATGCAATCAGGCAAAACAATACTTCAAACTAGATTTTAGGCCAATGGTTGTGGCCCATCAGACAGATGTTGGACAGTTTTCAAGACTACAGATTGAGCCACGTGTATAGAGAAGGCAACCTAGTGGTTGATGAGTTGGCAAAGGCGATGGTAGAAAGTACCCAGAGTTAATTCATTTGGTGACATCATGTAATCATCATTTGAACTGGTAATTTAATTTGGCAAGTGTGGAGTGATACATCATGTAATCATCATGTAGATGAATAATTAGATAAGTCCTCAAGGTATGGTGCTGGGCTGTTAAAACTCACAGTGGGCTTCAAGATCTATATATCTGTGGGCTCGTGTGGATGATACACTCTTGCCAACCTACTCATTATTAATAAATGCATGGGTCTACAAATATGGGAGAGGATTGCAAGAGAGCCATACCTTTCTCTCTTTTCTCACTTTGTTTCTACAAGCTATTAGAGCCCGAAGCCATGGACACACCAATATGTTTGGAATCCACGAAGACATAGATGGCATTCCTAGGAGAGGTGACTAACAAAAGACTCAAAGCTATTCTTGTGTTCGACCATCCCTTGGTGCTTTGGGTAGTAAAGAAGGTGTTGGGGGACAAATTTATGAAGGCTACTCACCGCTACAGAGTAAACATGGATATCACGACCATGTTCTTGACGGTTCTTATTTATATGAGAGTAGGCAAAGCCAAAGCAAAATTCTTGTGCCAAAAGTTGTTCCTGCACTCTCTTTTGGGAGAGATAGATGCAGCCCTTGATAATGTTGATAATCTCCTCTCTCCCTTGGTACAAAACTACTACATGTCCAAGACACGAGGTGCAGAGGTGAGAAAATTCCCAGTTGTTCGAACTCTTAGGCTGGTTGAGTTCGAGAAGAGGTGGGGTGAAATTGAGAGGAGCATCAATTGTTTGGGCACGATGGCGAGACTAGTGTGTATGACTGAAGTTGGTTGGGTCAGGCAGTACATGGAAGTAGAAGGTTTGGAATCAGCTGACGTCCCTGAGGACGATCAAGTTTGGGGACTGGGTGAAGGTGAAGACTGGGTGGAGATGGATGAGCGTTCCCCTGAAGAAGCAAAAGATAATCTAGCTCACCATGCTTGCGGTACAGAGTGCCCAGTGGTAGCTCATGTGGTGGCGGCAAGGCATACTCGTGAAGAAGGAGACTAAACAAGGAGTCCTATGTGTCTAGTAGGTAGTGGTTGTGGTCTTAGTATCCAGTCTTTCTTCCTATTTTCTATTCTGTATTGGGCAATTTTGTATAAGTAAGCCCAAATGTATAAGGATTGGTATATGTATTGTGAAAGGTTGGAAGGGTAGTGATGTCTGGTCAAGTAAGAATGGTAGGAAAACTTGGTGATGGTGGTCAATGCAAAAACTACAATGTAATCTTTTTGTTTATCGATATAATGGGTGCTGCCCCTTAGCAGCTATTTAACTAAAAAAACATATTAAATTAATAAATGTAAGCAAAACAAGAAGCATTTTTAGAAGCAAAAAAGGAAGCAACAATGGAAGCCAAACTAGAAGCAAACCAGAAGCAATCTTGGAAGCAAAACTTGGTGTTATCTAGGAAGCAAAAACATAAGCAATTTAGGTAGCAAACAAAGAAGTAATAATGGAAGCAATTTTAGAAGCAACAAAAGATGCAATAATAGAAGCCATATTAGAAGCAACAAAAGATGCAAAAATAGAAGAAACAAGTGACGTTATATCGAAAGCAAAATTGGAAGCAACACTGGAAACAAAATTAGAAGCAAAAGTAGAAGCAAAATTGGAAGCAAAATTGGATGTAAAACTGGAAGCCAAACTGGAAGCAAAATTGGAAGCAAAACTGGAAGTAAAACCGCAAGAAAAACCAAAAGCAAAATTGGAAGCAAAACTGGAAGCAAACCTGGAAGCAAAATCAGAAGCAAAATTGGAAGCAAAAGTGGAAGCAAAACTAGAAGTAAAATTGGAAGAAAAACCAGAAGCAAAACTGGAAGCAACACTGGAAGCAAAATTGGAAGCAAAACTGGAAGCAAAATTGGAAGAAAAACCGGAAGCAAACTTGGAAGCAAAACTGAAAGAAAACTTGGAAGCAAAACTGAAAGAAAACTTGGAAGCAAACCTGGAAGCAACACAAGAATCAAAACCAAAAGCAAAATTGGAAGCCAAACTGGAAGCAACAAAATCTAGCACTAAACCCGTCGCTAAACCTGGCACTAAACCTGACGCCAAAGTGAACACGCAGTTTGGTGCCAAGTTTTGTGCTGGAAGAAGTGTCCAATTCATGAACTGAAATGCACTGAATTCTAGTGCTATTTTAGGTGCTAATTGCCTGTTTCGTTGTAGTGAATTTACTTTTAGAAACTCACCATTCATTATTATGATAATTTTTATGTTTTTTTTTTATTTTGAAAAATGTACTAAATATTATATATTTTATATGTTACTTTTTAATTTATTTATAGGCATTAATATATAATTTAAAATTTTGATCTCTTTATATTTAAAAAACAAATGCTCTAAATAGTTTTTCTTTCAACTATTCTTTCATGGTGAGGACATGAGGACATGAGATGTTTCTCTCCTAGGTTACGTGTATAAAAATTAAAATTAAAGATAATAATATTTATTTTTATGAAAATATTTATTTCAAAAATTTGTGTTTCAAAAAATTAACTGCATAATTTGATGAAAAGAACTTAAAGCTTTTAAAATTAAAATTAAAATTGGGCTAATATAATCTTTACTAAATGATTGTTGTGTGTTGATTATGAAAACAATTAACCATAATTCATTTTAAGAGATCTAGGGAAGAATCTTATAGCGTTATCATTCAAACATTTACTAGAACATCAACTCTTGAATCATCTACTTGCATCAACATATAAGGTATTTCTTACATGCTTACCTATTGCCTTGATCATTTTTAAAAGTCATTGACTTGGTATACTAGGAGTTTGACCAAAGGAAGACATATCACTTGTTCTTGGTAAACTCCCAACCACACACAAGAAGTTTTTATACAAATACAAAACATGTGTTTTAAACATTAAAAAGAATTTATTAAGAACAAATCTTTGTAGTTGTATCAAATCCACAATTGCACATGATAGATCCAAAGTGTCTGATTAATCACATAGTTGCAAAAGTGACCTAGAAAAATAAATAATGTGTTTCCATATTTTAGAGCATTCATTTGAAGATGACTAAATTTTCTATATATTGATGGGTCATTTTAAGATGCATCAAATTTCTAAGTTTCATTGTTTTATTCATTTAATTTATGAACATATATATCAATTTTATTAGATGTCCCAACTATTATATCTAATCTAATTAACATTGATTATTGTTCATTTAATATTGTTAACCTACACTTATTTGAAAAGGTTAAATATTTTTGTTTTTCCTTTTCAGTTGTAAGCTCCCTAATTTTATAGAAAGTTCCAAGAATTAAAAAATTGAAGAGCACAATAATTATGTTGTAGAAATATTTACTTCAAAACTTTGATCTAAATTATATTTTTAGGTTTCACCCTAATTTTTTTTGTAAGATATTGTAAAGGAAAATATAGTTTCCTTAAAAGTGTTATCTATGCTAATCAATTAATGTAAGAAATAAATACATGGACTAATCTAGTTAACAAATTTGTGGGCATAGATAGTAAAAAATTGAAACATTAAATATTAATTTTAGAAATTAAATGTGAAGGAGAAAGATACTTAGCTCAATGACTAAAGATGAATGAATTTGATGAGGATTCTAGAATGTATTTGTCCTTAGCTTAGAAATGGTACCCATCTATTTGTGTCACCTCAAATTTGGTGCAAGACATGTGCATCCATTTGGGTTGAGTTTGTGCCTCTACATCACTTCTATGCATATTTTTATCTTTCTAGTTCTACGTTCTTATTCTATAATTTGTTGAATCTATTGCTCTTTGCTTTTCTCTAAAGACTAGAAATGTTTATAAATACCTCTAGAGGGTCATAAAATCACTAGGGGACAAGTTCTCTTAGGTCAACCCTCATAAAAGTATTGGATTTACGGTTGTACGATATGATAAAAAAACAACCTTTGGCCTTGTAAATGATTCAGGATGAATATGTAGATCTAGATTTGTATTAGTGCACTAGTGGAAGTGTTCCTAGTATGCTTTTCTCCTTAAATGTGAATGACATTCAAATGATCATCACAATGTGTCAAATGAATGCAGATGAATGCCTTTAAATATGAGTACATAGAAATAAATTGTGTAAGCATGCATTTAGTTGGTTCTAAGCAAGAAAGGAATGGGTAGGAGTTGACCAAATTTTGAATTTGAGTTTTAAAATTGTGGGTGTGAAAATTGCAGAAGTGTAGGATCAATTTTGTGTATATGGGATTGATCTACCAAATTTTGAGAGCAACCTAATTTAGATTTTGTTGTTCTACTTCCAATACATATAAGAAGTTCCAAATCCAAGATATGATCAAAATATTAGAAACCTATCTTTTGGTTGGGGATAAGTTAATGGATATGCATAATAAATGCAAATACATGAGAATATAAGTAAATATTGATAAACGATGGGGGAATGTGTGTTTATGGAAGAGTAACAATATGGGGGAAAGAGCCCAAATTTTCACATGATTGTAGTATTTGACAATATATAATATATTAAGTCAAAATCTAAAAATGGGCACAAAACTATTACATGGGTGTGCAAATTTAAGTATTATAGATGTGTATTATTATGCTCATGCCTCTAAAAAATTAATAGATATCTAAGCTAATCTAAATATAATCATATACCATTTGTATCTCATATTTTTACTTTAATATAAATGATAAAGTGTTATAAAAAAATTACAAATGATATCTTTTTGTCAATCCCTTGAAACTCAGTATTTATTTTGGTTGTATCAATTTAATGTAATTTACAGTAATATTATAATATTCTTAACCTTTCTTACATTTAACATGCCTTTGATTGTTGCTCTTCAAATATTAAATATTTTTCTAAGGTTTGATCAAGCTTTGATGCATTTGTTCTCAAGACATAAAGTACTAACTACTTTAGTTTAGATAAGGTGTTTAATTCTTGTAGAGGAAAATAAACTTTCCCTAAGCTTAATCCAACCTAATCCAATAGAATGCAAACACGTAAACAAATTAACGTAGATTAATAAAGGGAAATCTATGGACATATGCAAATATGAATTAAATTGTATTCAAGGAAAGTAAACGTAAATAGGATGGATGCACTTAGTTCAATGATTGAAGATGAATGACTTTGCTCAAGATTTTGGAACTTGAACTATCTATAATCTAGAAATGATGCCTCTTTGTTGTGTCACCTTAGATTTTGACATGCAAAGCTTATGTCTCTACTTGGGTTGAGTTTGTGCATCTGGGTCACTTCTATGTCCATGGGTTCATCCTCTTGACATGTAAACTAATATCACTAATTCTACACTCTTGATCTTTGATTCACAAAATTTGCCTCTATCTTCTTTACTATTTGGATTTGCAGTATTTATGAATACCTTTAGAGGACTATTTAAATCACTAGGGAACATGTTCTCCTAAGTCAATCCTCAAAAAAAGATCAACATTATGGTCATTCTAATGATCAACAAGTTTTAGCTATGTAGATTTTGGTTCTTTTTAATGCACCAATTTGAAATGTTCTTCCAATGATTGTTCCTTAGGATGAGAGGATATTCAGATGTGAGATTGTAACATATTAAATTGCATACCCTTGTAATTTAATGCTATAGTTTGGCCTTCCTTTAGTGTCCATTCCCTTAGCTTGTTTGTAGGCTTATTTTAGCCCTTACATTAGCTTTTTTCCCTCCTATGGTGCTTAGTCCTTACTTCCTATGTTGTCTTTTTGTCAAATTAGATATCACTTTTGTGTTAGTCATGTGATGTTCTAGTGTATTTCCATTTTTGAGCTCAAACTGTTTGGACACTAGTGCTTAGCATGTATGTTTGTGCGATGCACTAGTGTCCTGCGATAGTTTTGTGTTTTGTGGTCATTTTTGCATATTTCTCCATTTGTCATTTTTGGTGGTCAGCTGTAATTCCTTATGAATCCTCCAAGAAACTCATTGGATCTTCCTCTTCCCTCCTCTTCCCTCCTTTTGAATCTATCTTTCAATCTTGCATTTTCTCTTGGCTCTCTTGGCAACTTTCTAGCACTCTTTCAAACTATGCAGTTCTCTATAGCTCTACAACTTCTTACAACACTCTTCTTTCAGCTCCCTCTTTGTATTTGGCTTATTCAATCCCTCATAGGTAATATTTTCATTTTTCTTGTTTTATTGCAAGTATTTATGTTGTTCCTTTGAGCACCTCAGGCTGCTCACATCCCTTCTATTTTCTTTATTTTAGTTGTCACTACTTACATAATTATAGCTCTTACCACTCCTAGTCACATTTGCAATAGGAGCATTCACACAATGTTTATTTTCATCTATCTATAGGATGTTGTGGAGGTCGAAAGACCAAAGAATGGGTTTGACCTGAAGGCAAACCCCCAAAAAGCCCAACCATTTCCCCCATTATGTGTTGTTTAGGTTGAAGGAGAGGATTCGAATGCATGAGAGTTTGTTCATTTCTCTCCTTTTGTCTTGTCATTCTATCATCTTTGTTATCTTTTATTTAAATGCATTATTGTGTCAATTTCTTAGTGTATTGTGTTGTGTATTTATTTTGGTGTTTTATGTTGACTAGATGAGGTTACAAAACTAAACTTGGTTATATAGTATGGATTCCTGTTGTTATGTTGTTGTATGAATGATAGCGCAATGTGCAAATGTCCTCGTGATGCACTGGAATCTGGGGCCAAGACTCTCCTCCTTTGATGATGGGTTCTTCTTTCCTTCCTCTTTCCTATTTTATATTTTATTTTTAGATTTTGTACCTCTATTTTTCAGTGTTCGAGTTTTCTATTCCAGCTTGTATGAGTGTAGTGTAGAAAGTAGAGGTATTTATTTTTCTTCATTACATTTTGGTGAACCTACCTTTTTAAATTAAAAACATGTTATTTTTCATTCCATTTTCTTCCAAAAATGAATCAATTTTTTTGAGGCGATACCCTGAACCCTAACGTTCGGCTAGATTTATCAATACCTTTCTTAACTTTCTCCTTCTATTTTTCTAATTTAGCATGTTCTCTTCTTTTCTTGCATCACTTTCCAACCTTCCCATTTCATGCATGTGATGGTGACTTAGCTCTTCCTATGTCACTTTATTCTTTTGATCCCTCTCCTAAAATTCCTCCTACTTGTGAGGACATTTTGGCGCAAGAAGATGAAATCATTGATACTTTTCTTAACATCACTTTACCTTCTCTTCATTTCAATGCTCTCCCTTCTAGAGATGAAATTAGTAAATGAAGAGTCTAACCTGACATCATATCCCCCATGGATATATGTTGAGCATACTACTTCTATATCTTCTCCTACATCGTGTCTTTCTCAAGTAGATAATAATGTTAATACAATCACTGTTAATCGAATTATCCCACTCGCTAAAGGCATGCTAGATAAGTGAATTAATGTTCAAAATCTTTCTTCTATTCTTAAAATTCTTGTGCATAGGACACCTGATCCGCCTCCACCTTCTCATCATATAATCACTGTTCGGGGTATTCTTGAAAATCCTTGACCTTCAAATTACTTTACTCAAATTGTAAAGTCTATAACTCAAAACATGTCTATGACTCCTCACCACTATGCAGTAGCCCACACATTTAACACTTGGTGGAATAAACAAGTTACTCCTATCCCTATTTCCCTTCCTCCACCACATCCTATTCTTCCACCACATCCTCATCTTTCTGTGGAGAATCCGAAAGAGTATGATCTTGTTAAACAACTCTAGGCTACACAAGCTAGGATCTCTCTTTGTGACCTAATACAAGTTTCACCTTCTCATCATAGTGCCCTTTAGTAGGCCTTGCAGAATATATCTATCCAATCTTCCACAAAGCCCACAGATGTGGCTACTATTCTTGAAGGTCTTCATTCTAATTCTACTGATATCACTTTTCATTTCTCTAAACTCCCTTCTGCTGAATTTTAGAAGAAAAATGATGCTCTTATGATTATTATAGCTATAAAATCAATTGGGATAAAGTGAACCCTTATTGATAATGGTTTTGGTCTTAATATCTACTGTTTAGTTCTCCTTAATTGTCTTAAAATTGATGCTTCTTCTATTTCTCTTTCAAATATAGCCATCATAGGTTTTGATAATACGACTCATCTAAATTTAGGCACTATCACATTGCCTATTATGCTACACCTTGTTACATTACCTACCGAGGTTCATGTCATGCAGGAGAGTCTTTCTTATAATCTTCTTCTTGGTAGACCATGGATTCATGCCACAGGTGCGGTCTTGTCTACCCTCCATCAATATCTTAAATTTCTTTATAATAGTGAAGTACATAAGATAAGTGCTAAGCTCGACCCTTTCAATACTGTCAACAAGTTGAATTGGGTCATAAGAAGCCTACTCTTTATTCTCTTCATAATTTAATAACTTCTATAACAAATTCTCAAACACCATCATCACCCTCTATTGATGATGCTATGCCTTCTTCTTCTAATACATGTCTTAATGATAATTAGGGATCCTTAGACTTCACCCCTCATGGGCTTGGTGAATATAAGGTTGACCTTTCTCACTATGACATTCCCACATTCGACAAGGATCTCCATTTTTCGTATTATAATCAATCCTTATTCTCATGTGAATTCTTCTACTGCTTCTTCTTTGACATGTGCATACACATCTCATTTCAACAAGGCTAGTGATGTTGATTCTCCTCTTATTTTTGATTTGGAGACACATTACCATCTTGGGTTCAAATTTTATTCTAAACATGGATACAATGGAAATGGTCTAGGGCGCATGGAACAAGCAGTTAAGGTCCCTCAAGAACCTACACTGTGCTTAAATTGTACATTGGGTTTAGGTTACCAACCTTCTCTTATGTCTACATCCCCTCCTCCATTGTTTGAGGTCTCTATGGATTCTTCTTCTAAGAAATTGAACCTTTCTCCACAACAGAAAGGGTTGCTTCCTACTCCTACTTATTCTCTTCTATCTAAACAAGAGTGTCTTTTGTTGAGGCTTCTAAAAGCCCTCAATCTTCCTCCTCATGCACGCAAAAAGTTTCTTAATCATATTCAATCAACACTTCCTTTCTATGCATATCACCGAGTACTTGGCCATTCTACCATTGAATGCCAAGCCTTGAAGGACAAAATACAATACCTTTTTGACACAGGTGCTCTCACTTTTCCATCTGATGAAGCACCTGCCTCTTCTCTACATGAAAAGTAATATTGAGATTCACCTCTATCTAGTTCATTGTTCTTCCTCTATTTTCTAATGAGACTATTGTGTTACTACCCACTACGTAGCACATGTAGATTTCTTTGTTTGCTTGTTGCCATTCATGGTGGTACAATCTCACATGCAACCTTACTTTATTTTTGGTAACAACACAATTTTTTTTTCATGGTTGTCCTTGAACTCATGTTCTAGGGTGTAGAGGCAACTTGTTTTTGAGGTCTGTGTTCCTTCTAAGGATCTCCCTTCCTCTTTATTATCATTTTCTTTACCTTAAAATATTTGCATATTGTACATGCTAATATTTTAAGGGGGGGCATATACTCTTCTCACATGTGTATCCATACATGCACCTTTCTTTATTTTCACCCCTTGAGGTGTAGCTTATTAATTTGCCCCCTGTAGCATTGTTTATTTTATGCTTCACAAAGCACTCACCCCCTGAGGTGTTTGTGTTTGATAAGCTCCACGACGATTTGAGTTCTTGATATGTTCCCCAAGGCATTGGTAGCATGTGAGGCACCAAGCATAATACAACTTGCTGGCATGTGTGCTTCACATGACCTACCCTTTTATACCCATGGTCATCTAGCATAACACATCTTGCAATTCTGTAATCCATGAGGGTATTATGACTTATATGACCCCTAGCGATAGAGAAAGCTAGTGTCTGAGTCATGTACTCTCCTTCATTCATATTTATTGACTCCCTATCTATCTGTATTCCTTCTCTCCTTGAAGCAATGAATCAACTGATTATATTCTTATCTTCTCCTAATAATTCCTCTATTTATTATTTTCCTTTTTTTGTTGTATTTTGGGGATGACACATGGTATTGAGATAACCTTTCACATTGAGGTCTCTTTCACTTTGCTGACTCAAAAATTTTCTTTGTTTGTTGTGTGTTTTTCTCCTCTATGTATGTTTTGTTCATTTTTATTTGTATGTCTATGGTGCTCTAATATAGTGGTTTTGCAAGTTTATGCTCTAACACTATTGTCTTTTGTAGGGTTTTATTGTCTAATGTATTTGTTCTGTAGGTTCTCAACCTAGGGGCTTGATTCCTCCACTCAAAGAGCTCTGCATCCTCTATAGTATTGTTCCAAGATGTGTGGATGCAAAGTGAAGACACCTAAAATCAACCATATCCTTTCGACAACTTTCCTAACATCACCTAGACACCCACCTTGTGACACTTTCATCCTAAGACCCTTTCATTCTCCCTTTTATTAGCCAATTAATTAAATAAATTATCTTTATTTATTTAATTAATTTTAGTCCATTTTATCCATTTCCTAAATTAATTAAATAAATTATATTTATTTAATTAATTTAATCTATTATTTCCTTTAGCAACAATAATTAAATGAATTTTATTTATTTAATTTATTTATTTCTCCCACCTTGTCCCATAATTAATTAAATAATTTTTACTATTTAATTAATTATTTTTCACTTATTCTAGTCCTTATCCACTTGCACAAAGGTCTAAGTAACCTCTTGCAACATCACCATTCACCTTAGTTTACCACATGAGGATAGGTCATGTCCTTCCCACATTGTCCTCTCATTTAATCATAACCTTCCATCTGTAATCTAATCCTAGCTATTCATCCTATCATCCAAGATCATATAAATATCAGTATCAACCAAGTGATTTCTCCTAGAACTAGAATGAGAAGAAATATATCCATAATCACACGAGTTTCAAGTAATGGTATGCTTGTAGTGTGTGTAATGTTGGTGTGAACAGGGTTATCACCTAACCAGTTTACCCTTGTGTGGATAATTCATATTATTTAACTATTTATTAAATAATATTATTTACCCTTGTGTGAATATTATTAGTTAAATAATATTCAGACATCACACATAATTCACACATGTTAAGTTGACTTAGTGAGTCTACTAGATGTTTCTAGTTGTGTCTAGTTGATAGTTATCATCTTATCCTATAGTTGTCATATGTCATAGGATAATGACACTTGTCACATGACTACAACATCCCACATTTCATCCTTGTCTTTATAAGCAAGGCATATCATGTACATTGTAATAACAATCTTGTAATCTTTTGCATTAATTGATAGAATAGCACTATTCTCTCATTTAATCTCTCTCGTGCTTTCATGAAGTCATAGATCCTGGGTGGCTCCAATCATCACCAACTCTAACATGGTATAAAAGCTCTAGGAAGAATCACTTTGTGTTAGTCATTTCTTGAGAGATCTTGAGTGCAATTCATGGTGGATCTTGATAGTTGAGTATGCTCTTCTCTTGCATTGAATGATGACTTGGAGAATCAGAAAGACTTGATAGAAATACCAGATTTGTGAGGATTTCCTCTTTGTAGCCTTCTATTGTAGGTTAATTTTGGAGCATGTTGTTGCAAATCTAAGCACACCATTGTGTTTAGGAGGTTCGAGATAGTCAAGATAGCCTTTTGTTTCGTCTAAACCAGACATCGAAGGCCAAATCTATGAGGGTTTAAAGTTGGGAGATGCATGCCTGATCTAGCATGTACCTAATCTTTTGAAGCACTTTGGTTAAAATCCAACCCTGCCATCATGCTCAGGAGGCCCAAAAACCCCAAGATCGACTATCAATTTGTCAAAATCAGACAAAGTTATAGTGAAAGGCAAAAAAAATTTACCCCTCAGCTGTACGGAATCTCTGCAAATAATATTCTCTGCGCAGAGGTATATTCTTTATAATCTCATCACTGGCATAGAGAATCTGGTTGCTGGCATCATCAAATTTTGTTTTTTTCTAGTAGTTAGTAGATTTGTTTGCAGGTTTAAAAAACTATGTCTACAGGTTAATATTTTCTAGAGTACACAAGTACTGGCAGACTGCAGAATTGCACAGTATGTAGGTACCATGCCAATCCCTATGCGCCAGACGCAAATCTTCCTTAGTGATCTAAAGACAATGAATGATGGTCTAAAGATTGACCAGTGGTCTTCACAGCATGGAACATATCACCCAGTGGGTAACGATCTAAGCGACGAAAATCATAAAAATCTCTCGGCAATCTTTTTATCCGCCGACAGATTTAGGTAGTCATAGGGGATGGGAAATTTCAAACACTCAGTAGTAGTTATCAGCACCAAGAAATTTCTAAACTCATCGCTTGTCCCCTCGGTGGCATATCACAGTAAAAAATCTCTGGTGGATTAATCAAACCACAACATCGCATCAAAACTGTGAGCATTTTCTCACACCATCAGAAAAAAATTTATGCCAGAAAATTTTCAAAACTCGTCGGATGTTCCTATCGGTGTAGTCCTTAATCCTCCTGCAGTCTCTAAAACTACCGACCACCCTTAATCCACTTTCGAGAGTACACAACTATGGTTTCCACCACTAAACAGTGGTTTTGGGAAAGGGAAAATGGCAGTTTACAACCCTCCAAACCACCTTGCACTCTGTAAGTAGTTTCCCGCCAACGCACAGGCAGTTTTATCCTAAAAAAGCGGTTTCACGGGAAGAGAATATCAGTGATTTCACGCCAACAAAAGGCATTTTTGCAGGCAAGGTGGCCATTTTCTGGCCACATGGAGAATATACCAATAAAATCAAAGGAATATTATGTTTGACCTTGGTAACGTCATCACTACATCAGCAGTGACGTCAACATTAGGGGGCCTTTTTGCCCTTTAAAGCCCTAAAAGGGGGCTTTTTTATTTTTTGCATAACTTTTGCCCATGGAGATGAAATTGGGAAAATGAGATATCATTGAAAATATGACAGAGAGAACTTCATAGTGGTGCCAGTGATTTTCTAATATTTTTTTGTAGGTGATAGATATAGTAGTTTGAAAATAGATCTCCATTTTTCACTTCCGAGCTCACAACTTTCTGCCACGATCTCTAATTTTTAGGATTCTTGTGGCATCAGAAAGGTATTCAGGAGCTCTTCAAAGCCGTCTATGCACTTTTCTTAGATTTAGCTCCAAGTTCATTTGATTCTATTTGTCAATTTTTTGGCTTTTGAGTGATAACTTGAGCATTTTGACACTTGAGGAAGTGAAACTTGTTTTGGAGGGATTTGTTTGCTCTGATAAATCAGTGTGAGTAATTGTAATCTCCTTTAGATCTTCTTTTTAAGAGATTTTGATGCTTTCACATTTTTGGTCCCTTGTGGACATTTGTAAATCGCACTAAGTATAAAGTGCCACAATCATTCTTTTTTGGGGGGGCAATCTCTTTGATTAACATGGGGGTTGTACTTGTGTTATTTTTTATACTCTTGCATCATGGATCCAAACAAACTTCCTCTACTCACACCATATAACTATCATGAGTGGAAAGCTAAAATGGAGATTCATTTAAGAAGTTTGAAAATTCATAGAGTAACAATGGGTACAGAAATTGAACCAACAACAACTGCAGAAAAGAGAAAGTGGTATAATAGATGTGATCAAGCCTATGGACCACTATGCTCGTTTATTTCTCCTGATCTTCTTTTTCATATTGAATCTTATAAAATACTTAATGAAGTGTGGATTACCTTAGAAAATCTCTTTGGTAAACAAGATAATATGAGAGTTTTCAAATTGGAGAATGAACTAATTGGTTTGAATCCAACTAATTTTGCAAGCATCCAAGACTTCTTTACAAAACTAAAGTCACTTAGATTACAGCTCAAACAATGTGGAATTGAGAAAGAGGACACTTAATTGATTCTTTCAATCCTTGCCAAGCTTGGTCCTGACTATTTAGTTTTTGTCTCTACCTTTTATGCTACTATGGAATCACATGGGAAAGCTTTCACAATGGCTTCACTTGATGAGTTTTCCACATCACTCACAAGAGAGCAAGCTAAGTTAGTACACATGGGCACATTGAAGTCTTCTAGAAATCAAGCACTTCTTGCTAGTCAAGGTACAAAGGATCAAAAGGCTTCAATTAGCAAAGGCAAGAAATAGAAAAATAAGGATTTCAAGAACAATGAGCAAGCAAAAGAGTCAACAAAATCACCTAAGTCCTCATCCTCTCCCAAGGAGGAAACATCTAAGAAGGAGAGACCAAAGTATGCTAATTGCCAGAAACTAGGACATGATGAGCATAAGTGTTATGAGAATAAAATTGATGAGTTGACTAACATTATTCAAAAGCACAATATCAAAATGCCATCATCATCACCTAGTACATCCTCTTCTTCGACACCACCATCATCCACACAGACAGGAACGATAAGATTTGCAATTGGGACAAATAAAGGAAAAGGACAAGCACTATTTGCTTCAACAAGTCTATAGTCAGAGAGATGGCTTCTTGATTCATAAGCTTCTCATTATATGACATCTTCACAAGGGATGTTCTCTTCATTTGAGTCATGTACTTCACCACCTATTTTGATGGGTAACAATACATATGTGCATGCAATTGGTAAAGGAACTATTGATGTTGGTGAGAGTACTTTCAACAATGTATTGTGTGTACCTTCCTTGACATCCAATCTCCTTTCCATCTATCAGATTACTCATTGTGGTGCAGGCAAGACAGTTAAGTTCACTCCTAATTCAGTGATCATTCAAGACTTGGAGAGCAGAGATATCATTACTATTGGGATGGCTGATCATGCATCTCACTTGTATACATTCTCCCATTTTGCTTCTTCTGATGATGTAGATCTATTGATTACTATTCACACTCATGTATCAAGTGTGAATTAGGTTTTTGAAGAGAAGTTTGGTCACTTGAACCTTGGTGTTCTTTCACCCACTTTGGTTCATGAGACTAGTGCTGAGCTTCCATCACCTCAGCCTCCTACCTCTTCAGTTATTGACATCGACATGGTTTCATCTATTTCAGTGGAGCAGGATCATTCTATTCTTTCAAACACAGCTTTGTGGGATACTTTCTTGGCAAGTATATCAGACTTGTTTTGTAAGTCTCATATCAAGCAGATTTGGAGGACACATTTGAGGGGTTATCTCTCCTCTTTGATGACAGTTATAGTATAACTGTTATCCATTCTACTTTGTCTTTAGAGGTTGTCTTCATGAGTCTACCCAGGATTTTGGATTGGTCACACCTCATTGCATTGTGCCATTCATTGATTTTGACATGTGGACATTTTAGCAGTCTTCAAAGGCATCCGTCATGAGACTTTTTCCCTCATATTTCTTCTTAGAGATGGAGTTTCTTCGACATCGGCCTTTAGATTGGTTTCTTCCTAAGAGGAGAAATGTTGTTTGTAGGTATAGGACACTTTACAACATTCATCTTCAGGCATTCACCATCAACACAGGAGCTACTTCATTGTGGGGGGACCTATAGTGTCACGCTTGCTCTCCCATGGGGCGTATTTGATTGTACATATGTGATAGAAGTTGTCCTTGGGGGGTCATGTTGAGTCCTCCTACTGTCACTTCTTCTTTCACTTTCATTGTTTCATGGATTTTCACTTTTGGAGAGGAGTTTTTTCCCATGTGGTTTTCTCCTTTTCTCCACTTGAGATAAATGTTTGTACATGGATACCTAAAATGGCTGAGTATCTGAGACCCATCCATCATCATCATCCATCATTTCATCTTTCTTTAGTCAACTACTGCCTAAGTTGCACTTAAGGGGGGTGTTGGTGTGAACATGGTTATCACCTAACCGGTTTACCCTTGTGTGGGTAATTCATATTATTTAACTATTTATTAGTTAAATAATATTCACACATCACACATAATTCACACATGTTAAGTTGACTTAGTGAGTATACTAGATGTTTCTAGTTGTGTCCTGTTGTTGATAGTTGTCATCTTATCCTATAGTTGTCACATGTCATAGGATATTAACACTTGTCACATGACTACAACATCCCACATTTCATCCTTGTCTTTATAAACAAGGCATATCATGTACATTGTAATAACAATCTTGTAATCTTTTGCATTCATTGATAGAATAACATTATTCTCTCATTTGATCTCTCTTGTGCTTTCATGAAGTCCTAGATCCTAGGTAGCTCCAATCATATCCAACTCTAACATGTAATCAATATACATATCAAATGTCATTATCAAGTGATGAGGCCATTGTCATTGTCTTTGATTCATCATCGTTTAATTTATCAATATGGAGGTGTCTGAAGCTATATGTAGTAAGACTCTCTTATGTGGGGGGTTGGAGTGGAATCCAAATCTTGTGGGATGGATGGATTTTATCAGCTACTAAAGGAATCTTACTGGAATTCAAGTTATTCTACTTGCTGAAAGAAACACACATGCTAGAAATTGGAACTACTCTAATTGCTTTAGAAGGAAACACACATGCTGAAATGGAAACTCTGCTAATTCCTTGGAAATAAACACACATGCTTTAATGGAAACTATTGTATTTGCTTTGAAAGGAAACTTAGATTAACTACATCAAAGTGTAACTTATCAATCCACAACAATGAAATACTCTGAATAAAATAGTGTTGTTTCACAGAATAACACATATTTCTTTTTAATGTTTTCAGAACTAAAGGACAAACCCGTAAGTATTTAAATATCTAAAACATTCACACAAGAGAAGAATGCAACAACTAACATTAACACATAATACAATTACAGTAAATAGAAAACATAAACAAAAACATAGGGATAAATACTAAGAAATCACCTCCTAGTTGGGGAAGTAGGCCCTACTTTTCTAGCTAGAGATGATCCTCTTGAACTCAATCAACTTCAACAAAAATTCCCTTTCATATGCATTAAAGATAATCCTAGATGGGCATGGATACACAAGTGAATAGGAATATTCACTCCTTGATGAAGAATAATAATACTTGACTAAAAATTGGAACTAACTGAGTGGGACTACTAGGCTCCTACTTATACATATGATCCTTTATTGAAAGCAATAGCTATACTAGTTCCTAGATACAAAAAACTTGGACTGAACCCGTTGCTTTATTTAATACATTAGTAGTTCCTTTACAATCTAACTTTAGATCAAGAATTTGTATCAATCTAATTATCAACAATTAAGTAGATCCTTGAAGTGGCATAGGCGCTAACTGATGGTTACTTTAGTTATCATAAAACAAAGTGACATGTGGACTTGGACTTTCAGAGTTGTCAATAAGTTGTATTTACTGAAGTGAATAGATGGACGTATTGTTGAGTTTGCCTCGGTGGATTCTTAAATGACCCTTGGATTTGCCTTATTAGACATCAACTCAAGGGGAGGATGACTCTCTTGTAGCGTTGTAGGAATTTGAAGCTCTTCATGGTTTGGGTTCTTCACGTAGGAAGTGGCTTTGGAGGGATCTGGAGGCCTCTGGAAAGCCCTTCATTGTATTTCTCATGCAATCACACACAACTTGGACAATAATTCCATAAAATATGCATTTGAAAATAGAATTCATAGTAATCAGTCAAAAGATTTCATCTAAAGAAATAAATACCAAGCATGCATATAATTCCTCCAAAAGACAAATATAATCATAGTAATATTTATATATATATGCCATAGGGTAAAGTCAAAGTCTTAAAATAGAGAATATATAGAAATAACTAAGTCATGCATTTTACTCATCACTTCCCCCAACTTATTCTTGGCTATGTCCTCATGACTAAAGGTCGACAACATCATCATCATCAGTCACATTCTTCCCCTCCAAGATTACACTGCAATTGTAGTCCTCTATCTTATACTCAAAGAGTTGCCTTCCTTTTAGTGCAAAGCCATCATTTTCCATAAACTTGATATACCACTTGTCAAATTTACTTTGCCTCATAGGTTGTCTTGGAGGATTACTAAGGCATGAGGTCGGCATTAATAGAAGTGGTGGTCGGAACCATATTCCTACTCAATCTTGTTTATTTTCCTAAATCACAGCTATGATAGGTAAAAAATCAGGTTAATATGATCAAGCATAGCCATGAAAACCTAACCCTACCATCATCAAAGAATCTTGAAACCAAAAGCATGCAATTCAAGCACAATATCACCTAGATTGTGTGATTCCTTGTTTATGATGTGGATTGCTTCTTCAACAATGAACAATTATGAAGATAAAAGCTGCCATGATGGATGGATGATAATGATGATAAGCTCAATGGATGCTATGGATGCTCAAGTGCTCAATATGCTCAGGATGATAATGTAGACTCTATATGAATGCTGGATATGTAGTATGGAATGAGAGGGTGTTTATATAGAACTCAACCAAAATCAATCAACGGTGGAGATTCAGTGGCTATGTGATTGGCTAAGATTAAATGATAGACATAGGTGAATGTGAAGATGACAAGTGGAGAGAAGATAGGGCTTATATGTGTGCTTGTGTACATAAAAAAAGTACTACATGTGAAAGATATTAAATAAAAGATGTAGTACCATTTATCTTTTTTTAAATGAAAGAGGCACACATGTCGGCTCATGAGATAAATGATAAGATAAAATAATTAAATAAATAAAATTTATTTAATTAATTAGAAAGTGGGCTTATGAAAGGAATTTTTAATTAATTAAATAAATTTATTTAATTAAAAATAGATAGAATGAAGATAATTAAATAATTAAAGATTGTCTAATTATAACTTAGAGGAAATAGCTAATGAATTAATTAAATAAATATAAATTTATTTAATTAATAGAAGAAATAGATATGTTAGGGATATTGCTCAAGTGTGTTAGACAAATACAGATGATGTGTAATGCAATGTTTGAATGCTAATGATAATGAGTCAATTTTGGGTGTCTACATTTTGCCCCTCTTTGATACAATGTTTGATAGAGTGTTGTGTCAAAGAAGATACGATATTCATTCGATAAACAAGGTTATGCCCCAGTGTAACTAGCGGAGGATGCCCCCTCAAGAGGTAAGCTAGGCTAACAAGGAAGGGCTGGGTTGGCTCGCGATAGAAGGAAAGATAGGACGCAAGGTTGACACGAAGAAAAAAGGGGTTGGGTGGGAACAAATGGGATGATGCAGAAGAGAAAATGCTTTGGCATAGAAGAATGAGGGTATGGATAGGGCTATAAGTAGGTTTTGCAAAGGCAAATAGGCTCATTTGTGTTCAGAAATCTATAAAGATCTACAACTCCTTAGAGTTGGTGTGCGACAAAAATTGGAGAGCTATCATGATGGTGATTCCAAGCAAAGAGCATCGTGCCAAGCGAGTGAGGACAAATAGATGACCAGAGGTATTAGACGTACCGGTATGTATCAAAAGTTTTGCTAAAAGCATGATTTTGATAGGCTAGAAGCATCATAAATACACACACGTCACCATAAGCGACTAGGTCTTAAGATAGGCTGTACAGGTCGCTTGGGAGGGAAAACAAGTCGCTTACAGTAGTTTAGGTCACTTTTAGGTGCGGCTTGGTTGCATATGGTAAGAACAGGTCATTTTTAGTCAGCTAGGTAAATAGAGGAAAAAATGCGCATATAGATAAAATCAAGTCACTTATGGGCTAAAAATAGGGGCATGCATAGGTTCATCTTGCTTGGAAAGATAAAATGCTCACTTATAGGATATAGCTCGCTTATAGGCTAAAGTGAGACGCATGTGGAAATACAACTCTCACATAGTCAAGAAGCGATTGCATAGGTAAAATAGGTCACATATGGGCAAGAGATAGGCACATGTAGTAAAATAGGTCGCGTTTGATCAGCAGATAGGTGCATATGGAAAAGTGAACCGCTTATGGTAGATAAAAGCTAGGATAGCAATAAATGATCAAATTTGATAGCAGTTGTATGTAGTGGAAGGGACTGACATGATGCAGGATATACTACTGCCTTTGTTATCACGAGAACCACATCCTAGGGATTTGCGGTTGGTGAGATTACTAGATGCAGAGGAGTGGCTAGTGTTAGAGATCCTCAAGTTAGAGCATGTGTCGAGATTGGAGCCGATGCAGGCACATTGAGGATTGATGACGGTGATGGTGGAGCAATGGATGAGCAAGCATAGTTCTTTCTTGTTGCCGATAGGGGAGGCTAAGATCACACTAGAGGAGGTGTTTCAGATTCTGCAGATTCCTATAGATGGGGACCGAGTAGATTATGATTTTGATATGGATCCAGCTACATTCAAGAGATTGTTCGGGATGCCAAACAGTGCAGTAGAGGGCTCAAAGATTCCTATGGCGAGGATGGAGGAGTTATGTGACAGACTACAGAGAGTGGTAGTGACTATTATCAGATGGCTAGTAGGATATAGACAAGCGAGAGGTTTTCTGGTAGGATGGGGGATAGTGATGGAGGGGATGTTCTCCTATGGTATGAGATATGCATGGGCGGAGTGTGTGCTTGGACAACTCTATCATTTCCTGCATGATTGCGCATATATGTTTGAGGCTAGTATGTCTGTAGGAGTTACAGTTTTACATGTATGGGCTTATGGGCATATTCTAGTGACGAGACCAGAGGGATGGGTGGCTAGAGAAGCAGGAGAGCCTTATGCTAGGATGTATAGAGGAGCTTTGACATACCGGCAGTGTAGAGGAGTGGTGTACTGGCGGAGGAGGTGGGATGAGGTAGATAGCTTTATATGGAGGCCATGGCTGGGATGTGAGAGATGGGATGAGGAGGATACTGAGCTTGTCTATGCTAGGCAAGCAAGATATATTTTGGATGTGGCATATACATTATAGAGCGCTATTTGCTAGAGAGTGTTTTGAGGTAGTTCGGGTTACCATAGGTAGTACCAGTTGGTGATGCCATTTTTGGCAGGACTAGACAGGAGGTATTTGATTGGGGGCCAGAGGTTGTGGTTGACACGGCTTTGGAAGAGAGAGAGGGGCTATAGCCAGTTGTATGGTAGTGGGGACAAGGTCTTGCAGATCCAGGCATGCTGCTAGATTATGATGCATACTGGGTGACAGCAAGACCGACGTGGTTGATGCGGGTTGGTGAGATAGGGGAGATAGGGATGGAGAGACCCATCAGGAAGAGGCGACAATGGGCTCCACCAGCATAGGATGTTGTACCAGTAGCGCCAGGGATACAGATACAGGGACAGGTGCCAGGACAGCCTCAGATACTTGTACAGCCTCAGGGGCAGATATTAGTAGATGATGATGTTGGGATTCAACAGCTACGGAGGTGAATTAGAGAGGAGAGGAGATGGAGGTAGCAAGCTCAGATGAGATTGAGGAGGGTGGAGTTGGATAGACACCAGGTGGTGATTGGCTTGTGGCATGCTAGGGCTCAAGCTCAGACATACCAAGCTTAGTTATAGATGACAGTGCAGGCTAGGGATGGACAGGATGATGGTGCACTTGCTAGAGTGACAGGGGAGAGAGATGCAGCTAGACAGAGCAAGTAGATGATGAGATTAGAGTGAGATACTGCTGTACAACAGGTGCAGATGATGAGAGCAGAGAGAGATGGTTTGCGGCAGAGAGGGATATGGCTGTGCAACAACTACAGGGGATGACTAGTGAGTGGGATAGAGCAGTGACTACATTGGGCTATGATGTACTTGGCGACATAGTTGACATAGGTATAGGCAGAGCTGTAAAGAGTACAGGGTGAGTGATGTAGGAGCATCTAAGGTGTAAGAGCAATCTTGCATCAACCAAAAAAAAATGTTGTTTCTTTTCAATAAGGGCTAAATTTGACAGGGTTACTATTTTTAGTAAGTTTGCATTTGTGCACGGTTGGATACAAAATCTTACGCAGACCTCTAGAATGGTGAATTGAAGCTAATGGTGAAGAAATCACTTCAATATCA
The DNA here is from genome assembly GCA_027924645.1 of Cunninghamia lanceolata. Classification (NCBI taxonomy): domain Eukaryota; kingdom Viridiplantae; phylum Streptophyta; class Pinopsida; order Cupressales; family Cupressaceae; genus Cunninghamia; species Cunninghamia lanceolata. The sequence goes on along the minus strand of BSBN01002018.1, from coordinate 50,247 downwards.
TTTGTCATTTGTGAGATATTAAAATTTGAAATTCCAAAAATCCTATTGAAATATTCAAAGTCAAATTTGAGGCACTTAGAGGCTCCGGATGGGCCCGAAATTTGGCGAGAAACTCAAGTAGTCTACCTATCGGTACTACTTAATGCACCATCGTCTTTTCAAGAGCTTTCCGAAAAGGTATTATAATTGAAAATCCAATGGTCGGATTGAAAGTTATGGCCCCGCGAAGTTGACCTATTTTTGGGGGGAGATGCAAATTTCAAAATTAAGCTAGTGGTCGCCAAATAGGGCTATATATAACCATTTTTGGGAACCCTTAGGGTAGTAGAGTTAAGGGGGCCAGTGTAGAGTCAAGAATAGGTGGGAAAACAGAAACCCTAGTTGATTTGGGGTTACAGAACGCTGAAGATTCTAGAGTCTTGAGGTTGGGAAAGCTGTAATGTGTTGCAGCCAGTAGAGGATTCATCCTCTGATTGTAATTGAGCTTCTGTGATGTAATGAGTTGCCCAGTTCAATAAAAGAAAGTTCTATTTGTTGTGTTCAATATTTGTTATTGTGTGTTTTGTGATTTACCCCCTGCATCAAGTGGTATCAGAGCGAGGGTTCCTGAGTGTGTAGACAGATCGCCGACCGTGAGGCAGTTTGCACCAGGATCTGAGGTTGTGGGTTTGCTGCGGAGACCAAGATGCCTCCACAAAGAAATCGTGTTGGGAGGAATGCTTTGACGGAAGAGGGTTTTAGAGCCCTACAAAGGCAAATCGATGCATTGCAGGAGGAGCTACGAAGAGGGTTTGAGCTGAGGACAAGAGAAGAAAGTGAAGATGAAGTTGAAGAAGAGCTATCTGAGGAAGAACAAGAAGCTACCGAAGATGCTGCTGAAGTAAGGTTGTTGAGGGTCATTTCAAAGATCGGAAAGAGGCCCAGGATCAAAGTTTCTACATATTCTGGAGATTTGAATCCAGAACAGCTTATTGATTGGATCAATGACATGGAGGAGTATTTTGAGTATGAAGATGTGGAGGACCCAGATCGGGTTAAGTTTGCAAAAACAAAGTTGAAAGGCCACGCCAATATTTGGTGGAAGGAGGTCCAATTAGAGAGGAACAGAAGAGGAAAAGCAAAGATTACCAGATGGGATCAGATGGTGGAGAAACTGAAGAAGCAGTTCATTCCTGTGGACTATGAGATGGAGTTGTTGAAGAAACTACAAGGACCGAAGCAAGGTAACAAGTCTGTTAAGGAGTATACAGAAGAGTTTTATAAAATCACTATCAGGACAGGCCATGCAGAGCCCAATAAGGAGAAGGTAGCCTGTTACATTAATGGGTTGAGGCCGAGTATTCAAGAGGAGTTGAGCCTGGTCCGAATGACCACCATAGAAGATGCGTACCAGTTTTCCTTGAAGGTGGAAGAGAAGCTGAATAAAAGATTTGACTGCAAGCAAAGGGGAAGAGGTCAAGGCTGAAGGAGTGGTGGAAGACCCTATGGGGGCCATAATGAAGATCAAAAGAAAAGTGAAGAAGTAGGCACCAGTCGAAATCAAAGAGGGGATAATACCTACCGCCCTCGTGACCAGAACAATGGTGAGCAAAGAGGAAGAGGAAGAGGCAGACCTGGGCAAGGACCTGGAAGAGGAGGTTTCAAAGGAACCTGTTTCCAATGTGGAGAAGAAGGGCATCGAGCATATGCGTGTCTGCAACATCAAGGAAGTACAAATAGAAGACCTGAAGGTAATGCACGAGTTGCACATGTAGATGAAGATGCACATTCTGAGCATTCTGAAGATGCTGAAAGGGGAGAAACCCTAGTTGTCAGAAGAACCTTGCTGAATGAGGAGAAAGAACCCAATCAGAGGAAGAGTTTATTCCATACAAGGTGCAAATGTGAGGGTAAGTGTTGTGATATTATTATTGATAGTGGAAGCACTGATAATCTTGTTTCAGAGGAGATGGTTGACAAGAAGAAAACATCCGCATCCATATCGGATTGCATGGTTGCAGAAGGACCATAGAGCTTTGGTCAATGAACAGTGTTTAGTGAAGTTCAAGATTGGTGACTACCATGATGAGGTGCTGTGTGATATCATACCGATGGATGCATGTCATATGCTATTGGGGAGGCTGTGGCAGTACGATAGGAGCACTGTCCATGATGGCCGTGCAAACACATATTCCCTAACAAAGGATGGAGTTCATCATAAGTTGAAGCCCTTGAAGGAGGTGGAAGAAAAGGTATGTAGTACTGCTAGAATTTGTTTGGTAGATGGTAGGAAATTTTTGGAGGTTATGAAGCATGAGCGTAATTGCTTTGCATTGATTCCTAAGATTAGTCAAGAGAAATGTAAAGATGTACCAGTAGAAGTTTCAGATATGTTGCAAGAGTTCTAGGACATTATCTCTGATAATGTACCAGAAGGTTTACCACTAGTAAGGAAGATAAGTTATCAAATGGATTTGATACCAGGAGCTAGTTTGCCAAACAAGGCAGCCCATAGAATGACCCCTGCAGAGAATGAAGAGATAACAGACAAATTCAGGAGTTGTTGAGGAAGGGACTGATAAGGGAGAGCCTAAGTCCATGTGTGGTACTTGCAGTATTAGCACCAAAGAAGGATGGAGAATGGAGGATGTGTACAGACTCTCGAGCCATCAATAAGATAACGATCAAGTATAGATTTCCATTGCCAAGAATGGATGACATTTTGGATTGTTTGAGTGGAGCCAAGTACTTCACAAAAATTGACCTGAAGAGTGCGTATCACCAAATCTGTATCAGAGAAGGGGATGAATGGCAGACAGCCTTCAAGACAAAGGAAGGTTTGTATGAGTGGTTAGTCATGCCATTTGGGCTAACCAATGCACCGAGCACATTCATGCGGCTCATGAATGAGGGACTGAAAGAATTTTTGGGAAGTTTTGTTATTGTTTATTTGGATGATATTTTGATTTTTAGTAAGACTTGGGATGAGCATTTGATGCATATCAGAAGAGTTCTAGAGAAGCTGAGGGAGGAGAAGTTGCTGATTAATCTGAAGAAATGCAGTTTTGCAAAGGAGTTGGTATACCTGGGATTTGCTATCTCGGAGGAAGGTCTTAAGATAGACCTAGAAAAAGTAAGGGCTATCATTGAGTGGCCTACACCAAGGAGTGCAACGGAGGTAAGATCTTTTCATGGTTTGGCAAGTTTTTACAGAAAGTTTATTAGGAATTTCAGTAGCATTTGTGCACCCCTAACTGAAACAATGAGAGGGGATAGAAAAGGGTTTAGATGGACTAAAGGAGTTGACAAGAGCTTTGATACAGTGAAGCAGAAAGTTGTAGAACAACCTATTTTGGCACTTCCAGATTTCAATAAGGTATTTCAGGTAGATTGTGATGCTAGTGGTAGTGGTATAGGAGCTGTTTTGAGCCAAGAAGGTAAGCCCATTGCCTATTTTAGTGAGAAGCTTGATGATGTCAAGAAAAAGTATTCTATTTATGATCAGAAATTTTATGCAATAGTTCAGGCTTTGAAGAAATGGAGACATTATTTGTTGCCAAAAGAGTTTGTTTTATATACTGATCATCAGGCTTTGCAGTATATTAATAGTCAAGGGAAGTTAAACCAAAGGCACTTAAAATGGGTTGAGTTTTTGTAGAGTTATACCTTTGTTTTGAAGCACAGGAGTGGGAAGTCCAACAGAGTTGCAGATGCCTTGAGCAGAAGGCAAAATTTGTTGACAGAAATGAAGATAGAGGTTGTTGGGTTCGATGAGCTCAAAAGTTTGTACCCTGAAGATCCAGATTTTGCAGAGGCTTGGAAAGCTTGTTTGGAGCCTGTTACTTTGGATAGGACAAAATGGTTGGATTTCATAATCCAAGACGGCATGTTGTTTAGAGGAAGCCAGTTGTGCATTCCGAGGAGTTCTATGAGAGAGAACCTGATGAAAGAGAAGCATAGTGGAGGACTAGTTGGACACTTTGGTCGAGATAAGACCATTGCTGTTGTTGGTGAACATTATTACTGGCCACAATTGCAGCAAGATGTGAGGAAATTTGTGCAGAGTTGCAGAGTGTGTCAGATGGCAAAAGGAACAAGTCAAAATACAGGGCTATATCAGCCATTACCTTCACCAGAGAAGCCATGGGATGATATTAGTATGGATTTTGTTCTTGGTTTACCAAGGACATAGAGAGGGCATGATTCCATTTTTGTGGTGGTGGATAGATTCTCAAAGATGGCCCATTTTATTCCTTGCAAGAAGACTAATGATGCTATTCACATTGCAGAGTTATTTTTCAGGGGGGTGGTGAGACTACATGGTCTACTTAAGAGCATAGTTTCAGATCGAGATACCAAGTTTGTTGGTTATTTCTAGAGGACATTGTGGAAGAAGTTGAAGACAGATTTGAAGTTCAGTTCTGCACACCATCCACAGACTGATGGACAGACAGAAGTGGTGAATAGGAGTTTGGGTAACCTGCTACGATGCTTAGTAGGAGATAAGCCTAAGGGATGGGATTTGATTTTACCACAGGCAGAATTTTCTTACAACAATTCTGTCAATAGGAGCATAGGTAAATCTCCATTCCAGGTTGTGTATGAGAGTAGCCCAAGAACTGCTTCTGAATTGAGGAGGATGGATAAGGGGGAGAAGAGTAGTGCCGAAGCTGAAAATTTTGCTCAGCACATGAAGAATTTGCACGAGGAGGTAAGAGAGCATATCCATAAGATGAATTCTCAGTACAAGGCTAAGGCCGATCAGAAGAGGAGGCATAAGGAGTTTCAGGAGGGTGATGAAGTCATGGTTCACTTGAGAAAAGAAAGATTTCCAATTGGTACATATAATAAGCTGAAGATGAGGAAATTTGGACCATGTAGAATCCTGAAGAAGCACGATTCAGGAAATACATTTGAGGTAGAGTTGCCTGATGACATCAATATTTCACCAGTGTTCAACATTTCAGATCTGACAGAGTATCATGATGATGGACTTGATAAAGGAACACAGTGGGACATTCCAGCATCTACTTCAAAGAAGGAGGAGATAGAGGGCATTCTGGATAGCCGTGTGGGTAAGAGTACAAGAAATAGGCAGTGTATAGAATACTTGGTGAAATGGAAAGGAAGGCCTATTGAGGATTCATCATGGTTATCTGAGACTGAGGTTAATCGTTTTGGTTTCCCTCTAACACATGAGAAGTGACAGGGTCACTTTTCAAATTACCCTGGGTGTCTGATGCAGGAGCATCTAGGGTGTAAGAGCAATCTTGCATCAACCAAAAAAAAAAAATGTTGTTTCTTTTCAATAAGGGCTAAATTTGGCAGGGTTATTATTTTTAGTAAGTTTCCATTTGTGCACGGTTGGATACAAAATCTTACACAGACCTCTAGAATGGTGAATTGAAGCTAATGGTGAAGAAATCACTTCAATATCATTTGTCATTTGTGAGATATTAAAATTTGAAATTCCAAAAATCCTATTGAAATATTCAAAGTCAAATTTGAGGCACTTAGAGGCTCCGGATGGGCCCGAAATTTGGTGGGAAACCCAAGTAGTCTACCTATGGGTACTACTTGCAACACCATCATCTTTTTGAGAGCTTTCCAAAAAGGTATTATAATTGAAAATCCAACAGTCGGATCGAAAGTTATGGCCTCGCGAAGTTGACCTATTTTTGGGGGGAGATGCAAATTTCGAAAGTAAGCTAGTGGTCGCCAAACATGGCTATATATAACCATTTTTGGGAACCCTTAGGGTAGTAGAGTTAAGGGGGCCAGTGTAGAGTCAAGAATAGGTGGGAAAACAGAAACCCTAGCTGATTTGGGGTTACAGAAGGCTGAAGATTCTAGAGTCTTGAGGTTGGGAAAACTGTAATGTGTTGTAGCCAGTAGAGGATTCATCCTCTGATTGTAATTGAGCTTCTATGATGTAATGAGTTGCCCAGTTCAATAAAAGAAAGTTCTATTTGCTGTGTTCAATATTTGTTATTGTGTGTTTTGTGATTTACCCCTGCATCAGTGAGGTAGAGTACTATAGAGGCTTATACTATGGGGCTGTGCCAGTAGAGCAGAGGCAGCCTAGCTTCAGGAGCATATCAGGGGCTTTAGGTTCATAGAGGTCAGGTGGATCTCGATCAGTAGCCTCAGTGATGGGGCCACTGAGAGATAGGGGGACAGGTGCAGGACCCAGTGGTGGTGTTCAAGGCGAGGGAGCTACTAGTAGTCACTAGGGCTACCTTGTTTTATGTATATGATGTTATATCATGATGAGGCCTAGAGCCGATTGTACATATATTCTTTATGGCTCAGCTTGTATATGTAGACACTTGTAAATTGACACATGTATATATATATGGTGGTGTATTGCTGATCTATATGATGATGTATATGGATGCACTGTTGGTATTATGATGGTTATGCATGTTGTATTTGTATTTTTTCATGGATTATGTATGGATGGTTATGCAAATGATATGAATGGAAATGTATAATAAGGCAGATATGTAAATGGTAATGATATGATATGGACTTATGCATATAATAGATGGTAATGAGATGATATGGACTTATTCATGTCTAACACAATTATTTTGCAGGATAAGAGGTGTGGACGAAGGATGATAGAAATGATTGATCCTGGCTGAGGACTATATAGACGAATAATAGGATGAATAGATGGTACAATGGGCAAATTTTTAAGTAATTGCTAAAAATGAAAAGAAATACAATCCTTATGTTTGATATAGCATTGGATGTTATGCACCAGGGTAGAGAAGACCAAGGTGTCGAGATATCCAATGCAAAACTAGCATGCTACAATCTTGTCTGAACACATGAGGTCAATATGTTGAGCCAACATGCACAAGATATGAATAACAACTAGTGTTTCGAGATGGACTTTGACACTACAAGCAATGGTTTGAGCTTATCTCCACTATGCATAGTGACAACTTGCTGGTTATATGTATGGAGCTAGTCTTGACATAGAATAGTCTTAAGTGCATAAGAGACTGTTTAGCTTCTCAGATGCTAGAGATATTGATATGTAAGATGCTAATCCCAACATGTATAAGATACCAATACGCTTAGGAAGAGAATAAGATCATCCTGCAAACATGGCATACGGAAGCAATAAGACCATGCCCCATTCCTTACTTCATCGCAACATACCAAGATATAGATAGATCAAGGCAGTCTTGATTAGGCATAGAAAAGGGACAAAAGATAAATCAAAAGATGAAACAAAAGATACTGTCATCACATTCTCTTGCCAAATTTAGGTGCTCTTAGATGGATTTAAGCTAGGGCCTTGTTAAGAGGAAAGTTGCATCCTGTTGAAGGCTAAAGATGTTGATAAACTGCTATAGCAAATGTTGGCGTAAGGCATGTAGACAAATAGCTTCTGGCTTACTCTTGATTAGTTAAAGTGCTTGAGCTTTCAGTATACACATAGTTTGCTTCTTGCTTGAGCTGATCAAAGAGAAGAAGATGGAAGATGAGAGAAGATGAAGAAGATGGGGTGGATCATCTGTGCTTGAGTACTAGAAACTTCCTTCGTATTCTAGACTGCCTACATACCCTGTATCCATGGGATCAAAGCACATTTACGATGAAGATGAGACACAATGAATATGTAGTTCTGGGTTTTATTGATGATGTGTGTGATGAAAAATAGAAGAAAGTGAGATGAAAGATTAAAGGATGATTAGAAGAAAGATGAAAGATAGATGATGAAGAGAAGGGGCTATCATCTTAGCCTGAATCAGAGTGCTTCCTTCGCATCTCAGATTGCCTACATACCCTATATCCACAGGATCAAGGCTTTAATGATAGAGCTGGGATGTAGTTCTTGCTTATTACACTGGTGAGTGATGTTGAAAGAATCAACTTATTTTCTTGGATGTTTGCATTGGCGATGTCTTGCAATTTTTGGATGTTGGATGAGCGTGAATTGATTGCAAAGATATGAATCTTGGTTGCAAATTGTTTACCATGTTTGTCGTTGGATAAACACTATGGTTGAAGTTGAAAGTTTGTTGTGTTGTGAGCTAAAGTATTTGATGTGTTATGAGCTAGAGATAGTGGTATCCACTTCCAAATAAGACTCAACAAATGCCCCCAGTGCGGGATGAGGTTTATTATGAAGGAGCGACGATGAAGGAGGCATGCGGTCAAGATGCTAAGATGCCAAAAGAGATAGTTATCACAACAATGTCTCAAGTATGATAGCTATCATTGACAGGGGTGAAGATGGAAAAGCTATTTATTGTGATGAAATGTGGATTATGATATGGATTATGTGGGATAAGATGGCAAAATATGCTAGGAAAAGTGATGATCAAACAAACCAAGCAGATAATGGAAGTTGGTCACTACACATAGCGCCTGTTTGCCAGGTTTTCACTATGGTACTTATCCAAGGCGCCTGTTTACCAGGTTTTCACTAGAGGATGGATTATTTATCTTATACTACTATTTTTTTGTTATCCAAAGTGCCACAAAGTGGTTTTCACTATTGGATGGATTTTTTTTTTTTTTTTTAGGATAGCTGATTACACATGACGCCTGTTTGCTAGGTTTTCACCAAGGTAATAGATAGGAGGGACTCAAGTGTCTAGCTCAATGGATGTTAGTAGTCTTGTTAGAGATGGATGTCATTGCATGAACCATATCATTATGCTCATATATGTTGGTAAGGGTTTGCATGGATGGGAGATGGATTAGGTAGGATAGTGGATTAGGATAAGGATGATTGAAGGTTTACACAAGGATAGATGGAAGGCTCATGCAAGGATATATGAATGGGATAGGGGATTATGGAAGGCTTATGAAAAAGCATGGACCATAGGAAGGTAATAGGGAAGATATGTAGGATAATGGATGAAGGATGGAGGTATGGAGGTATGTGAAAATGTGGGATGGAATGAAACCATGACCAATGGTTGCACACATCGCTAAACAGTAAATCTTTAGATGGAAAGGTTAGTGTAGGGAGTGAAAGAGATGCTTGCTTAGGGGATGGGTGATGGAGTGATGTAGGAACCCACATATAATATTTTTATGATTTCTGCTTTGCTTGTGGGATTTTTAAAGGGAATGGAAGTTTTGGATGGAAATAGGCTCTTGGATGGATATAGGTGGTTGGGATTCTTGAGAAGGATAAGGATGCCTCAATCATCTTGCTTGCTTGTTTGTTTAGGGACCCAGACCCTTTTGGTCATAGGCTCTTCTTATGGAGTTATGGGCTCAGCTAGCTTGTTAGATGCGCTAGGATGTGATTCTTTACTTTGATGCCCTAAGGCATGAGAATATGTATGATTCATGGTAGGATTTTTATCTTTAGAGGTAGAGGCATCCAAATTTTTATTTTTGAATCCCATGGATGTGATGGAAGCGGGGTTGGCAGAATGAGTGGAAGCTTTATGCTTAGATGGTATGTGCATTTGTTGGTCATGATTAGGAATGTAATGGTGCTGATGGATAAGGGGATAATTAAGCATTGGTAGTAATGAAGGTGAGGAAAATGGAGGGATCTTAGGGGTTGGAAGTAGTGGAGGTAAATTGGATGGTGGAAGGTGGATGGTCACATGCTTTTGCAAGTTATAGGATGTGTGAAGTGGAGGATATGGAAGTAAAGTTGATGGCGGGAGTTTAGGAGTTAGAAGAAGTAGAGGTAAATTAGATGGCGGAAGATGTACGGTCACATGCTTATGGGGTTTAGGATGGGGTTTTTGATGGGAAATGGTGCACTTAGGATGGATGGAGGAATTACCAACATCTTTAGCTTAGGGAGGCCTGTGTTTGACACTGGGACTAGGAGTGCTTGGAGAACTAGACTTGAGTTCATCATTAGATGGAGAAGAAGGGGTTGCCGAAAGCATGAAGATGGAGGATCCCAGAAAAAGGTCGGTGAGATAAAAGGATTCATTGATGGTATCAGAGTTAGAAGTCTCTCTTACCAAAGAAGATCCAGCTTCAGTATCAGAAATACACTTAATGTCTTTGAGTCGCAGTACCTCCGGTAGATAACCAAGGCCTTACTTATTAAACTTCTTAGACACAATAATGGGTTTGATAGGTCCCTTTTCCTATGATCCAAATCCACCATGTCCTTTATAGCCCATGTTCTTTATAATGCAGAACCCATTGTTGTATCTCTCTACCTCCAGTTGGACTTGGTCATTTTCATCAAAGAATATCCAAGAGTCTATATCATCAATGTCTTCATCATCCAGGAATCCACCTTTAATGAATACTGTGGGTGGGGCTTTGATGACAATGGAGGATGAAGTTGGTTTGGATGTAGAAGGTTTACCATAAGATTTTGGAGATAAGAGAAGGGTGCCAACACAACAAGATTCCTGCAGTGTGTATTCATGAGGGCCATGTTCAGTGTACTTGATACAGAGATTGGAAGTGGCTTTGCTAGATAATGGCTTGAGTAGGTTGGATGGGTCTATATAGGATGAAGATGGATATGCCTCGGTGTTGATAGGAATGCGGTTCAGACTCTAATATTTAGCTTGAAAGGCCTGAAAAAACTCAAAGGGATTGGGATCAGCATGGATAGTAATCTCAACACTGTTGTGTGGAAATTTAAGGCATTGATGGTATGTGGAAGGAATTACCTTGAGGGCATGTATCCATGGATGACCAAGGATGATGTTATAAGGAAGATCAATATCAAGAACCTGACAACGGGTTTCTGTGGTGACCGGCCCAAATTGGATAGGTAAGAAAATAATCCCTTCAGTATCTCGCTCGGCATCATCATATGCTCTGATAGTAATAACCTTGGAGGTGTCAACATCTTTCTTAGAATATCCCAATTGTTTTATTAATTTCAAAGAACATATATTAAGACCAGCTCCAGCATCTACCAAGATTCATTTGATATGGCATTGTTTAACAAACACTTTAATGTGGAGGGCTTCATTGTGCGAAGGATGAATGGAGGGCTGAAGATCTTTGTCAGAAAAGGTTAAATGACAAGGGCCTGCAATGCTATTGACCATAGATTGGAATTGTGTGATATCAATATCATTGGGCACCAAAGATTCTTGTAAGGCTTTGTCAAGGATAGCTTTATGAGTAGGGGATATGCGAAGCAACTCAAGAATGGATATGTGCGTGGGAGTTTTACCAAAGTGATCCAAGATATTATAGTTAGAGAACCATCTAGGAGGATGAATAGGTACTCCTTGAATGGTGACTCGACATCTTTGAGTGGTTATAGCGTAGTCAGGTGCTTTACCTTGGATAGTAATGGTAGAAATGTGAGCATGGTCAATGCGGCCAATGGTAGATGATTCATAGTCGTACCGAATGGCATTTCCAACATGAGGGTGACTTGATTTGTCATGAGATGGAAGTGGATTCTTGAAATCTTGTATATCATAGTTCAATGTTGATTGTTGTGCAGGTTGAGTTGTTGATGGTGTAATTTTGATTAAACCCTGATCGATGCAATCTTCGATACATGTTTTAAGCGCATACAACCATTTGTTTTGTGTCCTTTAACTCAATGGTAATCGCAATACTCATTTTCTTTGTACCAAGGAGCTTTGAAGAGCAGTTCACCATTGGGTGGTACATCCGGTAACATAATATCGCCCGCTTGGAGAAGCTTTCAAAAGACAACTTCCATAGGTTCCGCTAATGGTGTAAATTGTCGGCATGGATTGGAAGTTTGTTGTTGTCGCATTTGTTGAAATGGTTGTGTTGTTATAGAAGCAATTTGAATGTTGATGGGAGCTTTCATAGTTTGTATGTTCTTTGCGTCCATAACACCATCATTGACAACATTCTTATTTTTGTTCCAAAAGCTAGACTTATCGTTGGAGTTTTGAGGATAGTCTTTGTTATCGCGAAAGATCTTGATAGTTCCTTTAGCAATTAAAGTTCATTCAATGATGGTTCCTTTGGAAACAAGTTTATCAAAGGTGCTAGCACTTTACAATTGTAGTTGAAATGACAGCTCAGGATGAAGATTTTGAACAAAAATATCAAGTTGTTGCTTCTTAGGTATGTCCCATGATAGTTTGCTAGCCATATTATGCCATTGTTGAGTAAATGAAGAAAAGGCTTCACCATTGCGCTGTTTATTATTGACAAGGTCATTCATGTTCACCTCATGTTCAATGTTAAAAGAAAAGTGTGATCAAAACTTATTTGCTAATTCTGAAAAAGACTTAATTCCCAGAGGTAAATGAGAGAACCATTCAAGAGCTTGTCCTGCTAAGCTTTGAGGAAATAATCTCAAAAGATATGTATCGTCATGAGCAACATCGAGACATGCCAAAAAGAATGCTCTAAGATGGTCTTCCAGATTTCCTTTTCCTTTATACTTGTCAAATTGTGGAATTTCAAAGTGTGGCGGAAAAGGTGTCATATGAAGAGACTTGTCAAATGGATAAGCGCATATGTTTTCTAGAGAAAATGTCTTCTTGACTTGCCCTACCGCTTGGTTGATCATTTGTTGAACATCCGCTGGAGATAATTACTATTGTTGCAAAGGGGGTGAAACATGGTATGATGTATATTGAGGTTGCTGTTGTGGGATATATGAAGCCATGACCATTTGTTGAGGTTGCGTACTCACAATATATGTCAAAGGATTGGTATGTGATGCATATGTGGTTGAGGAGTGCTATCCTTGAGACACAAGCGGTGGTTGGGTATATTGTGACGAATGGGCACCAAGATTTGGCATCATATGAGAAGTGGAAGATGGATTAACACTAGTTAATGGTTGGGAAGTTGGAGTTGGGTTTGTGACATGGTAAGTGATGGAAGGATTGCTAGATGCAAAAGAAGGATGGATACTTGGGTTTCTATTTTGGACAACATGAGGATTGATATGTGTCATTTGTTGGGTGACAATAGGCAAGCCTTGGGTAGCATAAGATGGATTGAGGGTTTGTGACAGATTGGAAGAATATGATGGAATGAATGCAAGTAGCTCAACATAAGTGACCGTAGTGCTAGGATTGGCTTGAGAAACTATAGGAGGGTCACTCATGTCAATAAGACTAACATTGGGATTATATGGTGTAGTGGAGGGATTAGTAGAGATAGTGGAAAACATATTAGCAGTTGGTATATGAGATGTGGTATTCATATGGGATATAGCAAGTTGTGATGGTCATGAAGTTTGGACTATTGGTGTTGTTGGGATAGTTTGGGAAGCTTGCACACTATGGGATATGGGGATAGCTTGTGATGTTTGGGGCGTTTGCGCTTAGACCGCATGGATAGCTTGTGTTACTTGAGGCATGGAAACAGTCATGGTAGGAGGAGGAGTATGTTGAGGAACATGGAAAGGTGGAATGTTTAAATTTTGTGAAATGAAAGGGAGCACATTGGTTGGTGTTATCAAAGGTTCTAGAGTGTACTCTGAGCGTGGTGGATCAAATGAAGTAACAATAGGCAATGAAAGAGATGTGTTGGAAGATGGAGCTTGTGATATGATGGGGGATGGTGCGACTATAGTGGATGGTCCCTTTGCAACAATAGTGAGAGTGTTTGGATTGTGCTCTCTAATAGTGGATATGTCAAAATCTCTTGGTAATTTAGCGCCCATGCCAGCAAGTTGCAAGAAGTAGTGATTATGCTCGGATAAAACAAGTCTCTCAACTTGATCCCACACATGGGTATCCTGAAATTCTGATAAGTCTTCTTGGGATTGTTCTTCAAAAGTCTCAAAAAATGCTTGAGGTTGCACTTGTTGTGAAGATGACTCTCCAATGGTATACCCATGAGGTGTAAACATATGAGGAGGCATACCAGTCGTAAATTGAGTGGCGCCTTTAAGAGGTGTTGATCTAGATTGTTGCATCTTAGCTCCCATCTCAACTTGCAATTTGGCTTCCATTTTAGCTCGCAATTTGGCTTCCATTTCAGATTTATATTGACTCCTAGTTTGAGGCATGATGTTGATGTTGAAAACTAAAGTTTAGCTTGTCAAGATTTTGAGATCCAAAAGAAAGATGATAGTTTGCTGGTTGGTTGATTGCTGATTGCTTTGTTGCTGATTTGTTTGATTGGCTGGTTTGCTTTGGTTGGTTGGTTTCTTTGCTTTGTTGTTAAGTTGCTTGGTTGATTTGTTGTTGGCTAGTTTTCCCTAGAGAATAGCTCACACACTCAAGGGAAACATTGTTTGCTAAGGGGTTACTATGTTGCTGATGTTGTTGAAGCTAAAGCTAGGAGATGATGTTTTGCTGATTGATCGAGTTGATTGGTTTGATGTTTGGTTTGCTAGTTTGGGATCTCAAAAAGATGAAAAGCTCATGAAATTTGATTGATTGGTAAGCTCAAAGTAGGGGACATAATTCAGGTATCTGCATATGATCAGAGATAGGTCTGAAAGCTAATGTTGAGGTTGAGCAAGCTAGATTTATGGCTAATTTGACTGAGTCACTAAGATTTGTTGGTATTAGTCCACAGGCGATAAGTAATAGCTCAAATGTGACTTAGAAAAGGCCAAAGGTGACTAGTAATAGCTTAAATACGAGCTAGTTTAGGTTCTAACAGCAGGTTGCAGTGTAAACCATAGGCGAGCCAAATTGTCATAGGCAATTAATGTTGACTCAAAAGTGACTTACTATTGATCAGAGGTGATGCAGTTTAGACTAGAGGCAACAAACTATTGTTTAAGGGTGATGTGATTTAGGTAGAAAGCGACTGACTATTGTTTAAAAGTGACTCTGTTTAGGCAAAAAGTGGCTAACTACTATTTAAAAGTGATTCAGTTGAGGCAAAAAGTGGCTAATTGTTGTTTAAAAGTGATTCAGTTGTCTGTATGCAGGCAATTTAGGCTCAAAAGTGATTGTGTCTGTCAGAAAAATATGTCTAATTTGTGATTTTTGACAAGAAAATAGTAATTACAGTCACTCACACTCACAACAATCACAAACTTGTACAACCTAGGCTAGTAAATGACTGTATTTGTTGAATCCCCTGGCCGTGCTTATTCAAAGCGGATAGCTTCACGATTTTGGTAGCACCAGCTCCCCTCCATGACACACACTTCTCACGAATACCAAGATCTAGGTTTCCTGAAAGGCTTGTCCCTCACCAAACCTTAGGATTGTCCCTGCTATCTCTTCTAAGAACCACGTGAATTAGGGTAGCTTCAAAGGTCCCACCTTTTGCGTCAACAAATGGAAGGTTTTTGGCTACTACACAAAGTTGCTAATAAGGGCATCCGTTCTGGTGGCTATACATGCGGCAGCGCTACTCTCCGTTATGGAGTCTCCCAGCCTTCAAGGGTTACACCTTGGAGGGTTTTGGGGGAGGTTGGCTGCCTGTATAACACAACAACACCCATTGTTTGTGCCTTTTGACACAAACACTTTTCTTATATAGCAGTTCAGAAGGACTTGACTTTAGCCTATTACCGCTTGGGTCGTATTCCTTCTCACACCGGGAAGGCAAGCCCTCTAAATATAATAACAAGTTCTCATACACCCAATATCTGTTTGATAGGCAACGGGAGAGGATTTTTTTGTTATTAAATTTGGGTTACAATCAATTACATGCAAGCAATCAAAAAAGATAAATCCAACATGAAGCAAGCAATGATTCGTTTTAAGCTCCATGCCCAAATGTTCCTAATTTAGTGAAAAACCACAAGTCTTGGACTGATCGAAGCTGCAACAGATATGTTAGTAGTTTGATAACCTCCTTTTATTGGACAATTGATAAGATGCTATACAAATACCCAATTAGTAGCCAAGAAAAACAAACTGCAAATGATACAGATTGAAAGTGACATAGTTTACTAGAGGCGATCCACTGTTGGTCAAAAGCGATCTATATTCTATCATAGGTGAAATGTTACAGATTGTAAGCGATACCGAGAGTGCCAGACGTGGATTGTTAAAGTTCACAAGCGATGTGAACTGGCAGGAAGCAATTGGTTATAGATCATAAGTGACTTAGATCTACAAGAAACAAAATGCAACAAAAAACCCTAGTTTTGCAATAAGTGATTCGATTAGCTAAAAGCGAGCACTGTCAGATCAAAAGCAATTCAGATAAATGCATAAGTGGTCACTGTTAGTGTAAAAGCAATGTAAAATTGATAGAAAGCGACCACTGTTAGTGTAAAAGTGATCCAAAAAATGCTAAAGGCGGTAGGTTTCAGCTTGGAAGCGATGCGTGTATTCAGACAACGATGGAGTTTTGCTCAAAAGTGACTGGAACTTTCTGTAAGCACTTGGAAAATCTGATCTTTAAAAAATAACTTCAAACAATAAATTTAATCAAGGACGTGGGTCCCACCGGGCGTGCCAAAATGTGATAGATAAAAAATTAGGTTAATAAGATCAAGCATAGCCATGAAAATCTAACCCTACCATCATCAAAGAATCTAATCCAAATGAAACCAAAAACATGCAATTCAAGCACAATATCACCTGGATTGTGTGATTCCTTGTTTATGATGTGGATTGCTTATTTAACAATGACCAATTATGAAGATAAAAGCTACCATGATGGATGGATGATAATGATGATAAGATCAATGGATGCTATGGATGCTCAAGTGCTCAATATGCTCAGGATGATAATGTAGATGCTATATGAATGTTGGATAGATGTAGTATGGAATGAGAGGGTGTTTATATGGAACTCAACCAAAATCAATCAATGGTGGAGATATGGTGGCTATGTGAATGGCTAAGACTGAATGATAGATATAGGTGAATGCGAAGATGACAAGTGGAGAGAAGATAGGGCTTATATGTGTGCTTATGTACATAAAAAAAGTACTACATGTGAAAGATATTAAATAAAAGATATACAATTTATCTTTTTTTAAATGAAAGAGGCACACATGTCGGCTCATGAGATAAATGATAAGATAAATTAGTTAAATAAATAAAATTTATTTAATTAATTAGAAAGTGGGCTTATGAAAGGAATTTTTAATTAATTAAATAAAATTTATTTAATTAAAAATAGATAGAATGAAGATAATTAAATAATTAAAGATTGTTTAATTATAGCTTAGAGGAAATAGCTAATGAATTAATTAAATAAATATAAATTTATTTAATTAATAGAAGAAATAGATATGTTAGGGATATTGCTCAAGTGTGTTAGACAAATGCATATGATGTGTATGCAATGTTTGAATGCTAATGATAATGAGTCAATTTTGTGTGTCTACAACAGCCACCAATTTTTGTGCTCTAGGAAACATCCATCTGAGATTGGCTCGAGAGATGGGTTCCCTTCTCGTAAAGAAATCTGGTAGGTCCTCATATCTAAAAGTACAACTTGTAACATCTGCACTAGGAAGGTATCTTGCAATTTCTTGGTAATCTACAATGCACAAATTCAAGTTCTGCACATACAAGTATGTAATGCCCTGCCTATAAACCTGAACTTTGAAGGCTTTTGTGAACCATGTAGATTTTGGGTATTCATGCCTCATAAGTAAGCCTATAGTTTCTACTGCTACATTATACTCCTCCATGCACTCTTCCCATAATTTGTTGTTTCTCAATAGGGACAGATAGCTCCAGATTTGGAGTTCACCCACATACAAGTTTAGTATGGATGTATTTACATGGCCCATTATGTGGCCATGCTGAAAGAATTCACATAAAATATTTTGTTGCTCCTTGGGGTTTTGCACATAGCTCATTCAATAAACTCTTTATCATTCTCAAAATCAAAAGGAAAATTACAACTAATTCTTAAAAAATTCCAACGTAGAAACTATTCTCTCAAAAACAAAGCATACACACTTGAAGGTGGCCGTTGTGCTAACAGGGTCTCCCCTGTTTCACATGCTAAGGCCAATCTTTGTTCTACTGCCACCTTCTATGTCTAGAGAGCCTTAAGGTCTCTCTGACGCTACCTAATTTTCCTCTTGAGCTCTATGTTATCTTGAGATAGCCGTAGATTGAGCTCATAGATGCTTAGTGCTACTGGTGCAAGGGCTGGCTATGTAGGTCACTACTGAAACTATGCAATTTGAGTATCTTTCTGCATGATTATTGCTTTATGCCTTTCTATTTCTTTTTTAAGCTCAAAAATTGTTTTATCCTTATCTTTCTTCTCTTGAGCAACTTCTTGTTTCTGCTGCTCTAGTTCTTCACTTCTAGCTATCAACTATAGAGCCATGGCTTTCATCTGCTCTCTGCATTGTTTCAACTCATGCTCTACTTTGGACAGAGCCAAAATATGGCAGGTTTCTTCTTCCTCCTCATATTCAATAGGATTATCCACCAGGTGGTCCTTCCCTTTCTGGTGCCTAATTTCAAGGGTTTCCTCTTCCTTATCTTCAGGGGTTTTCTTTTCACTAGCCTCCTATGTTCCTCTTGCCTCTGGGGGCTGCTTTGTAGTGGCCTCTTCTCTTCCTTGCTCCTTAGGGGAAGGATGACTCCCTCAAATTGTCACTGGTTCCTATTCTATTATTGCCCTCTCTTCTTCATCAGATGATATCACAAACATTCGTGGGTGGCACATTGTAGCAGAAGTGGAGGCCACTATTTCCTCACCTAGTTCCTTTTGGCTTTGTTGCTCTGCAACCTTCAAAAACCATCTAAATTTATGTGTTTGAGGCTTGACTGAGACTGACACAATGGAAGTCTAATGCTTCCTCTTCTTGGGTTTGAACTCCAAGAAGTCTTCCCACTTCTTCTGCCCATCTTCCTACTAGATGAAGTGGTGTTTCATTATCAGATGTATGAGCCCATGATGGCTAATCTGACCTTCATTGTGTTTTATTTTTGCCATCATATTAATGAGAAAGATATGTAAAATGTAGGAAGATTGATCAGACACTCTGGCCTATTGGCCCCATGTCTCAAATGAGTTATTAGCCACATACCCGACCCTAATATTGCTCCATACTGATCATCACATGTGAAAATTTTTATCATCCACAAGACCACAGTCTTCCATGGGTCAGGAAGATTGGTCCTTTCAATACCCTTTGTTGCCCCTTTGCTCATGACATATTAGGGCAAGGTCTCTAGAGCAACATGGAAGCTCTACACTAACTCTACATACAATGGTTTGGTTTGAAAAAGATCGGCACCCACTTCTAGAATTTTAGAAATTTGACTAATTATAGTAGGGTTGATAGGAATCCTTACCCCCTTGACTGTAGAGAATATGCGATGGAAATTGATGATAAATTCTTCGACTAACTTTGCTTCAAATCCCTTGAACTCTTGCAAGACGCCTAACCATCTTGCTTGTCAAAAGATATCTGCACTCACTTGGTCAAACACTGCATTTTCTAGTTCAACCTTTCTTTTGTTCCCCATGGTTGAAATTCTTCTTTACCAGTCTAGAGAATGTAGAATAGAATAAATAAATGAAGGTCTATGATTGTGAAGAGGGAATGAACTTGGTTTGTTTTGTTCGTTATTTGATGATGATCTTGGTTTATGGAGTGCAAACAGGTTGGAAATCATTCTGTCTATATTTTCAGTAGTGATGGCATGTACCTTGGACGTATAACCCATATTTGTAGCGTGTGGAATATTCATTTTGAGCCACCACCTTTAATGCAACTTCTTTTCAAGTCCGGAGCTGACAACAGCTATCATCGCTCCACCCTTTGTGCCATTAATTGCCATTTATGATTACAATTCTAATCATGATTACCTTTCCAATTAATCATTTATTTCCATTTGTGGAATTTATTGAAAAGGTCGTTATCATCATGAACCAGTACTCATACCTGCCAAAAGTGCACAAGAACTTGGGAAAAACCCCCTTCTGCCACGTGTTTATTTTTCAAATGACTACACCAATTTATGTGACTGCATGGGTGCGTGCATAAAAAAGGTAAAACACATGTAGGGCAAGTAGGGACATGTGGCATACATATACATATTAAAGTGATTATAAAAGTTTTAAAGAAAGAAATGTATTTACCCAAATTACTTATTCCTCGAGATAATTTCATATTAAAGGGTGTGGTGACGAGCCCCCCTGCACTTGGGTTTTGTATGGCATGTTTTCTCCCCTTGGTGTAGTGTAAAGGGTGTGGCAATGAGTCCCCCTACATTTTTGGGGTTTTGTGTTGCAATTTTTATTTCCATGCATATATATATGAGAATGAAAATGTTATATCAATTATCTTCATCATGTTCTGCATGACTGCTCTCATGTATTGATTGTGTCTTGAGTGTCTTCGATACTATCTTCTCCATGTCTTGCGTGCTTCCTACTATCTTCATTGTGTTTTACATGTCTGTGATGTGTCTTCTAGTGCTTACCTGAGATTGGGGGCTAGAAATAGTTCCTGAATCTTTGTGTATGCCTTAGCTTCAAGTGCCTGGCGTGTTTGATGTGTTTTCAACCATACTTTAATGCATGTATGGGTCATAAGATCATATATACATCAAAGTGGGGGCTGAATATTATGTCATAAAATGTCCCCCTAGGACTTTTACCCCCAAAGTTTAGCTCCCAGGTCCCTTAGATTTAATCACGCATGTTAGAAATGAATCTCAGAGAAAAATCCCTCTAAGCCTATGTCAAATGGGACTAAGGGGACCCTTGTGAGCTTAATCCAACCCTAAAACAGGTGCCTAGACAAAGGTGTCTACTCCCTTGTGCTGCCCTCTTTTGTCAAGTCCCAAAATTTAAATGTCGGCAAGATGATAGTTAAAGGTTTCCCTTGTCGGCATGTTAAATTGGAATCATGAAATTATAGTCGGAATGTATATATAAGCATGCTTAGGACTTCATTTTAACTAGGGATGGATAATGCAACCTTGTGATCTTGTGCTAAGGATACTCAAGGCTTTCATTGTGTTGTAGAGTAGTATTGTGTTGTGTTTATTCATGTTTGTTGCAGATTTGTCTTTATTAATCCATCTCCTCATGGTGTGAAAGACCTTCATCTCCCCATGAGAGTTTCACCTCCGAGGTGACATCTACTTTGTGTTTTCAATAAATTTATCATATCAATTGCTTTTGGCCTCTATCCTGCAAGGACACACACTCTCTAACAATGATGTTGGAAGGCTTGAATACCATTTCGAGGCTTAACCGAGGCAAGCTCCTAAACACCACAACCCCCAACCCCTCTCTTGTGATTGCAGGTGACAGGTGTCGGATCTTGTGGAGAGGAGTTGTAGGAACTCAAGGCAGAGCATAAGGATTCCAGATCTGAAGAAAAAGGTAGAAAATATCCCTAAAAGGTCAAGGGTGCCCCCTATTTGGACCTCTAGTTTAGCAGTGTCGGGAATCTTGGAGCATGTTACAGTCTGAAGCACATTTTATCCAAAAGTCCTCAGAAAAAGAATTACCTTGGTCTTTGGTGCCCGCTCTTTTGACCCTGAAGTTTCCACATCCTAAAATCCAAAATCTGGTATGTATATGATCTGCATTTATTTTCTTTCAGTGCAAGCATTTGCCAGGTTTCGTCTATTTATTTATGATTTTGCATAATTAGGGTTTTAGGCTTAATCAGACTAAGGTTTAGCAAATTAATCAACAAATTCCAAATTTCCTTATCATTCCAAGTGACACCAAACTTGTAGCTGAGTCCTCTTGAAAAAGTTATGATTCAACGCAGTTTAATGTCCTTGAATGTATGTAGTGAAAGGAAGATCTAACTAAATCATCCACATCATCGACAAACCCTCTCTTTTTCTACATAACAGATATATACATATAACTCACGCTTGACTAGTAGAATCAATCCATGTGATGTATCATCTTATGGCATTTCTTGTGACTAACATTTTACAATCCACTCAATTCAATTTTGTACACTTTGATTGGTATCTCACCTTGTTGCTACACTCAATTATGAGGTATCTTCAGTATAGCCCAACGGTTATACTCGATTCCGAACCCATAGTATAGCCTCGGTCCTTGATGTGACTATTTTCATGCATAGCTTTAATGAATTGCTTTGGTCATTATCTTAGAGTAAGATTTTTAACCTCTCTTGTTGCTTATCTTAGCATATCTATATCAATGTGTTTGTGGGAGCATTTGGCGATCGTAAGCACATGTCACCTTGGGGGCATGGGCTTTGTGAAAGCTCTTGTTTTATTGCGTGTTTTGTCTCTACCTTAACATGCTTGATATTGGTACATGACATCAACCAACTTAAGGTGGGGGCATATATAATGATATATGTTTGACAATTTTGATACTAACGAAGCATGTTTGTAATCCCTCTTTGTGAGGTGAGATATATTGTATCTCCAACGCGAGTACACATCTTTATTTATATTGCAATTAAAACTCCCTCTCCGTGAGGTCGGATAGCTTATCCTTTTATCAAAGAAGCCCTCTGGGGAGGTGGGATAACGTATCTCTTGAGCTAGTGCATATCCTTTTATTCAAAACCCCTTCTACGGAAGGTGGGATGATGTATCTCTTGAGCTAGTGCACATCCTTTTATTTCAAAAGTCCTCTGTGGAGGCAGGGTTTGATCTTGAGACTATTCTCCCTTAAGAATGTTTTTGGTGGTTGTTGTGGCATAAGCCAAACCATCAAGTGTGTTTGTAGTGTGTTTGAGATGGTGGGACTTAGCAATAAGCTCCTTCCATTACCTATGTTTTCCATGTTTCAGACGTATAGTATGTCTATGGCATGCTATACAACGCTCGTGTATTCCATGTGTCTTCCATGTGTTTTCCCTTGTGTGTGGTTTCAAGGGTGTAGCGATGAGATCCTCCCACACTCAGGTTTTGTTTGGTGTGTTTTCCCCTATGTGTGGTTTCAAGGGTGTAGCGATGAGCTCCTCCCACACTCAGGTTTTGTATGGCGTGTTTTCCCCTGGTGTAGTATCAAGGGTGTAGCAATGAGATCTTCCTACATTTTGGGGTTTTGTGTTGCAATTTTATTTCCTTGCACATGAAAATGAAAATGTTATATCAATGTATTCATCATGTTTTGCATGACTTCTCTCATGTCTTCATTGTGTCTTACATGTCTTAAATACTATCTTCTCCATGTCTTGTGTCCTTCTAACTGTCTTCATTGTGTTTTACGTGTCTGCGATGTGTTTTCTAGTGCTTACTTGAGACTGGGGGCTAGAAATAGTTCCTCAATCTTTGTGTATGTCTTAGCTTCAAGTGCCTAGCATTTTTGATGTGTTTTCAACCATACTTTAATGCATGTATGGATTGTAAGATCATACATACATTAAAGAGGGGGCTAAATGTTACGTTGTAAAATGCTCCCCTAAGACTTTTACCTCCTCAATTTAGCTCTCGGGTCACTTCAATTTAATCATGCATGTTAGAAATGAATCCTGAAGAAAAATCCCCTGAAACCCATGACAAATGGGACCTAGAGGACACTCTTGAGCTTAGTCCAGACCCAAAATAGGCCCCTGGACTTGGGCTGCTGCGTCCTTGTCCTACCCTATTTTGTCGGGGTCCCAAATTTGTATGTCATCTTGTGACCATTAAAAAGGTTTCCCTTGTCGGCATCTCAAGTTTGAATTATGAAATTATAGCGGGAATACATATATAATCACATTTAGGACTTCATTTTACAACTAAATGGATAATATGAACTTGTGATCTTGTGCTAAGGATACTCAAGGATTTCATTGTGTTGTAGAACAGTATTGTGTTGTGTTTGTACTTGTTTGTTGCATATTTGTCTTCATCAATCCATCTCCTCATGGCGTGAAAGATCCCCATCTCCCTGTGAGAGCTTCTCCTCCGTGGTGACTTCTACTTTGTGTTTCAATCATTTATCATATAATTTGATTTTTTCTTTGTCCACCAAGGACGTGCACTCTCTATCTAACAACGATGTTGGAAGGCTTGAATACCATTCCAGGGCTTGACTGAGGCAAGCTCCTAAACACCACAACCCCCAACCCCTCTCTTGTGATTGCAGGTGATAGGTGTCAGATCTTGCAGAGAGGAGTTACAGGAGATCAGTGCAGAGCATAAGGATTCCAGATCTAAAGAAAGCAATAGAAAATATCTCTAATTGGACAAGGGTGATCCCTCTTTCATCCTCAAATTTATCATTGTCAGAAATCTCTAAGCAAAGTACATCTACAACATATTTGGCTCCCAACCTCCAGAGAAAGTGCCACATTGGACAAGGGTGATCCCTCTTTTGTCTCCAAAGTTTCTACTTTCCAAAATTAAAATCCTGGTATGTTTTTAATCTATATTTAGTGCTTTATGTGTGAGCATTTGTCAGGTTTCATCTGTTTGTTTAATATTTTGCATAATTAGGGTTTTAGGCCTCATCGGATTAGGGTTTTAACAAAACATCAATCTATTCTATCTTTCCAAGAATCTCATAGTGACATCAGACCTATAGCTAAATCCTCTATCATAGTTGTGACTGAGCTTGATCTATGTCCTTGAATGCATGTGTAAAAGTATGGTTTGATTGAATCTAATTAACACACAATCTTATCAATCCCATTTTCATACATAACACCACTATTTTACTATGAAATGTATGATAGGTTCACATTTCACAATGTGTTTCAGGTATAGGATTTAATATTTATAATTGAAATATTTAGTGTTAGTTATTCTCTTTTATAGAATATATGATATTGATATTGATATCATTAGAACACCTGAGTATAGAGATATAATATCACTTTTGCATTAGACAAGTAATGATAAATATTATCATGATATGCAAAGGATGTTATATATGAGTTCATAACTTGTACTATTTCAAAATCAGTGGACTTAAGAAGACCGAGAGGTCAAAAATATGTGTATATATATATCTTAAACTCAAACCTATTTAGATTGAAGGATTGAACTCAGCTAAAAGAATACATATGATAATGATAAAATTCATTAAGATATAATATGAATGAGGATAAACCTCGTGTTTTATGTTTTTACATGTTATGAGAAATGTGATTACAACAAGCCAAATGGTCAAGATAAGACTAGAGGTTTTTTGTTATTATGTTATATTATTATAAACCTTTACTTTTGGGAAAATAAGAGTATTTGTTATACAATAAGTTTGGGGATAAAGAAGTTAAACCCTAGATTCAACCTAGAAGGGTTTAGAAAACTTAAAACTCTGAAGTTGGTTATGACATTGTTTTAGTCTATTGTATGTTATGGTCAACAGTAAATGGTCAAGAAACCATAGTTCAAGACAATATAAATTAGAAAAGAGTCTTAGTAGAACTTTTATAAATTTAAATGATTTTTTGATAGAGTCGAAACTTGACATATAGCACAAGAGTGCTTTTTTTTGAGTCTTTGAGTAGAATGATAGGAAGTCATAGACCCTAATATTTGCAAGAATGCAACCAATACAATAGAAGAGGCAATTAGCACCTAAAATAGTGCTAGAATTTAGTGCATTTGAGTCCATGAATTGGACAATTATGCCAGCACAAAAATTGACGCCCAATAGCATCTCACTATTGCGTAGGATTTAGCACAGATTATAATGCTAGGTTTTGCACTAGGTTTAGCACCAGATCTTAGTACCAGGATTAACACCAGAATTAGTGCCAGATTTTGTTGCTTCCAGTTTGGCTTCTGATTTTGCTTCTGGTTTTGCTTCTTGTGTTGCTTCTAGTTTTGCTTCCAGTTTTACTTCCAGTTTTGCTTCCAATTTTCCTTCCAGTTTTGCTTCCACTATTGTTTCTAGTTTTGCTTCTAGGTTGGCTTCCACTTTTGCTTCCGGTTTTGCTTCTAGTTTTGCTTCCAGGTTTGCTTCCAATTTTGCTTCCAGTTTTGCTTCAAGTTTTGCTTCCAGTTTTGCTTCCAATTTTACTTCTGGTTTTGCTTCTAGTTTTGCTTCCAAATTTGCTTCCAAATTTGCTTTTGGTTTTGCTTCTAGTTTTGCTTCTAGTTTTGCTTCCAATTTTGCTTCCAAGTTTGCTTCCAGTTTTGCTTCCAGTTTTGCTTCTAGGTTTGCTTCCAGTTTTGCTTCCAGTTTTGCTTCAAATTTTGCTTCCAGTTTCATTTCCAATTTTGCTTCTAGTTTTACATTTGGTTTTTCTTCCAATTTTGCTTCCAGTTTTGCTTCCACTATTGCTTCCAATTTTGCTTCAATTTTTGTGTCTTTTGTTGCTTCTAAAAATGCTTATTGTTTTGCTTACATTTATTATTTTAATATGTTTTATTTCAATTTAATTAGTTAAATATATCATGCCTCTTAAATAACTCATATGATTATAAAGTAAGTAATTTAATTATTTAACTCATATGATTAAATAACAAGATAATTATTATAACATGATCATCATCTATAATTAAAACAAGTGAGTCAAATATCTATAATTTAATTGAATTTGACAACATCCATCCTGAGCAGTAAATTAAAATCATCATACGTAATAAATATCCATCCAAAAATCATCGACCACTTTCAATATATATAAATTGACAAGTTAATACAAATAAGATCATCATCATATACAACTAAAACAAGTGAAAGTCAAATATGCCAGTAGATCAATAACATGTCTAAATGATACATGTACAAATGGTATAAGTAAAAATGATAAATTATGTAACTCAAAATGATACAAGTCAAGATGATACATGTCCAAATGATATAAGTCAAAATGATACATAAATTTATGATACAACTCATTAATATGGCACTACAGGCTGTGAAAATGATACATATGATAGCTAGTGACTATGAAAAAGGTATCATAATGATATATCAACAATGATCCATGATGCAGTCTATATGATCATGAATGTCACTAGCTACTATGAGCAATTGCCTCATCATCATCATCACCATCATTGTCATCATCATCATCATCATTAGCCTCAGTGTCTTCTGTATTTTTGTCATCATCATCCTCTGCCATGTGATCTATACTAGAACCAACATAATCTGGATCTCTATCATGAGGATCATCTTGACCTTCTGGAAGAACTATGTTCTGTAAAAAAATATTTAAAATGAAAACTTATTATTTATTTCATGCAATAATTTATTTTTTTGTTATATATCTAATATTACAACATATGAAATGAAACCATAATCATATTACATCATATCAAAGTGTACATACCATAATAAAATTTCAAAAAAGTTACAGCTAATATGTCATTCCAATGATGTAAACCATGCAACAATCCTAATAAATGTTAGTAAAGATCATAAAAAAATTTGTTATAAATTTAACTATCAACTGTAAATTCTATTACATAACCTTAAGTGCTACAAATTACTTGGTCAAAAGATCCCATTTTGACACAGGCAAGGAGGATGGTGGCAAAGGTTGTGGAATTTGGATTTACACTAGCCAATTGCATTTGCTTTAACATTTTTGAAGCCTTTTCAACAAATCCATTTTGTGAATATCTTGCAGTCATTGCAGTCCATGAGACCACATTTCTTTGAGGTATTCTGTCAAATAGTTCTCGTGCCTTGTCTATGCTTCCACATTTTGCATACATGTCTAATAGGGTAGTTGCAACTACAACATCTGACAAAATTCCTCTATACTTTATGTATTGATGGATGTCCATACCCTATTCCAAAGCTCCCATTTTGACACATGCAGGGAGGATGTTGGAAAAGGTTGTGGAATTTGGCTTTACACCAGCTAATTGCATTTGCTTTAAAATTTTTGAAGCCTTTTCAACAAATCCATTTTGTGCATATCTTGCAGTCATTGCAGTCCATGAGACCACATTTCTTTGAGGCATTCTATCAAACAGTTCACATGCCTTGTCTATGTTTCCACAATTCACATACATGTCTAACAGGGTAGTTGCAACTACAACATCTAACAAAATTTCTCTATCCTTTATGTATTGATGGATGTCCATACCCTATTCCAAAGCTCCCATTTTGATCCAGACAGGGAGGATGTTGGCAAATGTTGTGGAATTTGGATTTACACCAACCAATTGCATTTGATTTAAAATTTCTAAAGCCTTTTCAACAAATCCATTTAGTGCATATCTTGTAGTCATTATAGTCCATGAGACCACATTTCTTTGAGGCATTCTATCAAACAGTTCACGTGCCTTGTCTATGCTTCCACATTTTGCATACATGTCTAACAAGACAGTTGCAACTACAACATCTGACAAAATTCCTCTATCCTTTATGTATTGATGGATGTACATACCCTGTTCCAAATTTGACACAGGCAAGGAGGATGGTGGCAAAGGTTGTGGAATTTGGCTTTACACCAGCCAATTGCATTTGCTTTAAAATTTCTGAAGCCTTTTCAACAAATCCATTTTGTGCATATCTTGCAGTCATTGCAGTCTATGAGACCACATTTCTTTGAGGCATTCTGTCAAACAGTTCATGTGCCTTGTCTATGCTTCCACATTTTGCACACATGTCTAACAAGGTAGTTGCAACTACAACATCTGACAAAATTCCTCTATCCTTTATGTATTGATGGATGTCCATACCCTATTCCAAAGCTCCCATTTTGACACAGGTAGGGAGGATGTTGGCAAAGGTTGTGGAATTTGGCTTTACACCAGCTAATTGCATTTGCTTTAAAAATTTTGAAGCCTTTTCAACAAATCCATTTTGTGCATATCCTACAGTCATTGCAGTCCATGGGACCACATTTCTTTGAGGCATTCTGTCAAACAATTCACGTGCCTTGACAATGCTTCCACAGTTTGCATACATGTCTAACAGGGTAGTTGCCACTACAACATCTGACAAAATTCCTCTATACTTTATGTATTGATGGATGTCCATACCCTATTCCAAAACTCCCATTTTGACACAGGCAGGGAGGATGGTGGCAAAGGTTGTGGATTTTGGCTTTCAAACAACTCATACTCGTAGAGTCATGGTTTTAGGTCACGTATGTTATGGTAACAACAAGGGATTCTAACTATGGTTACAATAGCTAAGACTGTCCTCATTTGTGACTGTAACAAGGTTCTTGGACAACACTATCTTGCTCTTCACACTGGGTACTATATAGGCCAAGATTGGGTTGAAGAAATCACTTGATGGTTACCTATATAGTGATACCACACCCTAATACCCCATGCATTCTAAATAGCTTGAGATTTATACAATACTCAACCAAGATGAAATTGTATCACTTTACCACACTTAACTATGATAGTCATTTCTTGAGAATAATTTGTAATCTTTAGACTATTGGGATACTTGCCACAAATAAATATTAGGTTAATGACACAAGGCTTTTAAACAAAAACAATAATCCCAACTCTATATCCATCCCCTTGGTAGTCTCAAGGGCCACCTTGAGACAAAAAATGCTAATGTACTATTATGACATTTATGATTGTCCTCCATCATTTCATTGTGCATTTGAAACTTGAAATGAGGATTGGGGAGGTCTCCATTTGTAAAAACATGGAAAATACTCATGGCAAGATCTTTAAAATAGGCATATTCAACTTTCGGCATTTCTGCAAACCCTAGGAAGGTGGATGTAAACTTAGTGACTTTAATTACCACCACAAAGACTATCCCCTTTGTGACTATGACAAGGTAACACTGTCATGCTCATTATGATAATCCCTTCTCCATTGGGTGATGGCCTAATAACATTTATCTCCTTTGTGATTTCAATGCCGCCCTAATGCACTATCATAGGAGTCTTGACAGTCCTTATGTATTAGTGAAGAAGGCTTCCAACAAATCAGAAAGGAGGGTTTAAGATTACATACAAAGTCCTAGTCTTCATACCCTAGTCACATATCACCCCTCTAAGAAGACCTCAAGACAATTGCCCTTTAATACAGTAAGTCAATGCAGTTTTAAAAGATAAAGTGCAAGAGGCCAAAGGACAAGAAAACTTAAGGCATTAAGGGGTTTAAAGGAACAAAAATATAGGCTTGCAGACACGACTTAAAACCCTAACCCTAGGTGGGTACCACCAGATTCCACCAGAACCCTTTAACTTGGCACTGCAAAACCTTGTCCAATCTGATCGTGGGAAGCCGAAATCAAGCATGTACACCCACATATGATAGATACGTATTCCTACCAAGTGTTTTGACATAAAAATGAATAGGATTCGAATTATAACCCTTCAAAATAGGCCACTGAAGTATATTGTACTGGTGCATTTCTGAGTGCTGCAGTCAGATTTTTCATCATGGGAACCTAAATTTTTTGCAAAAAATGGCAGGAAATTTTAGGTTCCAACAAGTCCATTAGTTGGAGGTAGGAAAACAAGGGTTTTTTGTTTCATTATTAGCCCATTAAACTTAAGCATATGAGATAGCATGGCACACACAAAATGTTGTGGATAATGACCACAATATTAGGTTAATTATGACCACTTTTTGTAAGAAAGCACAAGACTAGTATACTCATTATGATCCTAATGGCACCAAGAAGGGTCCCCAAAGATATAAGAGTAATCATTTGTTATCTAAGAGAAATCTTACATTTAAGGGCGCTAGGGCCAACATAGAAGCACTTTAGAACTCATCCTATGCATCAATAAATAACTCAACACAAGAAATTCAAATTAGCATATTAACACAACAATATCCAACTAAGTTATTGAAAGTCAACTATTGATACCTCGTTCTTCATCCAGATTACAAAATTGGTCCACTTTTTGCTTTGTAACATTTCCTTTTCAAATTAGCTTGGATGCCAATATTTCTCCTCCTGTCAAAACATGGCACATGGACTAGTTAAACTAATTAATATGCAATCATTTACTTTTTCCTAAGAAATTAAAAAAATATCATTTAACTTATTAAATATACTTACAAATGTACAGATCAAGGCCTATAAACCTTTCTAGCCACTATGATGCGTGGCACGAAGTTTGTCAAGCCTAGCCTTGGAGGCCTTGTCCTGAAACATATACTAATTCAATTTAACTATGTACAAAGAAAATTTAAAAATCATTTAATAAATTTGATATAATCTTATGAGAAAAGTCAAATACTTGCGTACTCTCCTCACTAGACTTCCTCCATGCATCAGACTTCTCATATGCTTTTACAATCTCTTTCCATACTTTCAAACTTACATCAATTGGCCTTTTTTTGAGCCTTTTCTCAGGAGGGAGTTTTTTTATCTTCTTTGTTTGGTTGCACTGAAATCTCTTGTAGTTTTGAGACATTCATAGCTTTATCTTCTTTAC
Source organism: Cunninghamia lanceolata (assembly GCA_027924645.1). NCBI lineage: Eukaryota > Viridiplantae > Streptophyta > Pinopsida > Cupressales > Cupressaceae > Cunninghamia > Cunninghamia lanceolata. The sequence goes on along the minus strand of BSBN01002018.1, from coordinate 19,223 downwards.
AGACCAACCTGTACCAAATTCAGTCTCCATTCTTGGATAACTGCTTTTTGCAAGTGCATGGGTATCTTTGAGAATGGCAAATGTAGATGGTCTTTGAACCGTTGAAGGCATGATTCCTTTAACCTATTCACAAATGTTTTTCCAGCATCCATCATTCGGACATCCCCTGAAACCACATCATATTCTATCTTGGTATCGTAGGTACCAATGCAAGATGCAAAACATGGCATGGTGCTCGAAGAAGTCTATGTTCTAGGAATGGGTGGGACATTGGAAGCCTCTGTTCCCTATTCCACATTCTTAGAGTTTATTGTTATTGATTTCCTCCTGGATCTTTTTCTTGATCCATGACTGGTTAGGGAATCAATTGATTCCCTTTGACACTGTTGATTTGGTTGTAATGTTTTAGGGGATTTACCAGATCATTTTTCTATGTATCTGGCAAGCATTGTCAAGTCCACACCATCCAATTTGTTCACTGCCTCTACCCCCAATATGGAAGCCAATGCCTCTTTATCTTTATTAGTATCATGTTCCTATAAAATAAATTTCTTCTTTTAAATTTACAAATAAAAAACTAAAAACTAAAAATCAAAGAAACAATGGAAACATTTACAAATCTATAAATTGACAATGAATTACCTCATTTTGGCCAGAGTCTACTCCCTTTTCTCTCTTCCCTCTATTGCTTGCCATTTTGAGGTGACCTAGGGCAAATTATTTTCATTTGGTCTATGGAGGCAAATGAAGCACACACTGCTAGGTATGAAAGTTTTCATCCAGTTTTTCTGTATTCCTCAAGGCTTTTGACCTTTACTTTGTAAAGCAAATCATGACATTGTTTTCCCATGAATCAATTGGTGCCTTGGGAGGGAATCTATAGTTCCTAGCCTAATTTTAGTTTGCTCACCCTCGTCTCAAAAGCCTTAATTTTAGTTTGCTCACAATCGACTTGTCTTAAAGCACTCGACTACTTTTTTAGGAAGGAAGCAAGAAAGTTGTGTTCAGAGAAAGGTATTGATGGTAATGATAAGTGAACCTGGGCATTGGGGTTTGAACAATACATTCACTGCTCTCGAATGCAGAGGAAATAATGCAATGTCTATAATTTTACCCTCCTTTGTAACCACATGAGACTTGAACGATTCGCCTGTAAACAAATCAATATTTACAACCCTTTCTTCACAATCCTCTACATTTAATCGAAACAAAAATATATTTGGGAACAAATTTTTTTTATTGTAATTGTAACTTTACCTATGGTGTCGAAAACTAAATCAAATTTCTCATCTCTTCGCGTGGTATTTTTCTCCTGTAATTATCAAATTTCTCATATATTAATTTAGGCGGGACTCCAACCCAAATGCTCGATCCCCAAACAAAAAATGAACACCAAAAATCAATAAAGTTTTGTTTTGTTTTTTTTTGTTTTGGGGTATGTGTAGGCAGAAATTTTTAATTTTTTTTTTGATCCAGTAGTTAGCACTATAGTTGGAGCAGTTAACATCGACTTTAGCACCAACTTTGCCAAAAATCTAATCTATTTGGGGTGCCAAAGGCAGCGCAAAGTGTGCCTAATTTAGCGCCAATTAGTGCAAAATGATGTATTTTGCTTGGAAGTTGATACAAACATAACCTCACCAAATTTGGATTGTCCTTATAATAAGTAACTATATCTTGTTTCCATGATATCATTTTGACTTCATGCTTCTCTTATGATTAGCTCAATAATGACTCACTCTTTCACGACCTTACACAGATGGTTGGTGACAATCCTTATGCAAGTGATATGGCTTTAGAAAAACCAAACAATTCTTCTCTTACTATCATGATGACATGATATTGGGACTATATTGGTAGCTTATGGAGTGTGCTTATGGTAATGTGATTTTCATTTCTATGTTCTCATTAACCTATTTTAGGTTGAAGCATGGTAACTAACCCACTAGCTATTATGACAATCATACAATGACTAGACAATCCTCTCCACTTTGACTATGACAGTCCTATCAATTGTTTTCTTCATGACAGTCCCTAATAATGTGAATCATTGATAGTAGATAGTTCAAATGGAGTTTTGGATGGTGTAGTAAGTTGTCCCTATGGCTCATGATAGTGCATGCCTTGGTTATGTCCTTGTGACATTAGTCTCTAGATATCTCCTCTTTATAGTGACAAGGTTTCAAGAACATGACAACTTAGGTAAGGTGTCAACTTGTCTCTTTAACCTCTGGATTGTCATTTTTCAAGAATTGATCTCATTGAAATGCAAAGACAACATGTCATAGATTAGATGAAAAGATCAAGGAGATGCGTGTTATAGAGTATAAAACTCAAAAATCAAAGGTCTTTTTGGGCCTTTTTTCCAACAATATGAGCAAAATTCAAACTTTAAACATGTAGCACAAGTACCATATGAGTCATTCGCATACATCACACATGTGGGACCACTAAGAAGGGAGGTAGGTGCTTAATATGAGCAATTAAAATTGCACAGAATGTTTAAGTTCACTTCAACAGATATTTGGGGTTATGATAGCTAATGGAGGGTTTTCTTTTCAAAGGAAACCATTAATTTTGGAGTGAAAGATAATGGTGAAATATAACATAATGTCCCTATAATTAAAGAATATCCAATGGCTAGGATTAATCTAAAAAATATCTAATGACATGATTTCAAAATTAACATCCAAATTATCCTTCCCTCCATCAAGAATTTTAAATTTTGGTGCCAAAGACTCTTTGAGACTGTTTTGAGGGTTTTATGGCCACTTGGAGAGATATAGATTGCCTTAAAATGACCCATAAAAGAAAAAGGAGAGTCAAATATGAAATAAATGTCTTTTTGATGTGAATTTGTAGTCATCTTGTAATCATAAGATTTGAGCTCTAGTTTTCAAGATTCCACGTGTAAACTTTTTCTAAAGAGCAAAATGTTGCAATGTCCTATTTTGTTTTTTAAAGTGTGTCTTAATGAAAAGCAAGTGTATTTACATGATAAATTCAAGAATATTCTCTTGGTACATAGTTTTTATGTGACTATTGTCATTGTTGTGTATTGCAGGATCCAGAGGAGGTCATGGAGAGAGGACGTGGATGGCATAGAACTACTAAATCGTGGAGAGGAAAGTGGGTGGAAATAGATATGACAATAGAATCTGCAGATACAAAAGAGGTAAGAAGAGAAAGCAACCTCAACCAAAGGAGGAAGGTGTTTATGAATTCACAAATGCTACAACATAGAGGAGATAAATTCATTTTTTTGTCCATGAGGCCTCTGAGGTCAAACTTATTGGTTGAAAATGCACAGGAATGGTGATTAAATGTGATTCTATGATCGAGGGAAAAGTTTGAAAATTAGGATGGCCAAAACATGATATCAATATGTCAAATATATGACTAAAGTGAGGTTTTGTGTTGGATAGCATATTCATTGAAATGATATAATTGGTGTACTAAACATTATTTACTATGTTGTGTATTATAGGGGCTAGATGAGGCCATGACAACAGATCGTGTCATATCAAATGAGAACACAACAGATGAAGAGGGAAATTAGGTATTCAAATCCAATTTCCATAGGAAAAAATGATCTGATGTCATTTTGTGATACATCCATCTTTTTTCACAGTATTATTAAAATTTATAATGTATTATCCAATCTTGACATAAATTAATGCATGTTGTTGATTATTTTAGATGGAGATTGGAGCAAATGCAGAGCCTAAGCATTCAACTAGAAAATGAAAAATATATGTACGTGGACATGGACCTAAAACTGTTAAATCACATAGATGATAGTGGGTGGAAGAGGATATGACAATGGATCCTGTAGACACAACAAATGATTGCACTGAACAAGAGGTTGGTCAGGACTATAGTACATGGGATGAATACTTTGAGAAAATTATTGTTTGTGGATGTTCTGTATATATGTTCATACAACCAATATTTTTATTTTTTAAGCCATATTTGATTATATTTCTTTGAAATTGATACATTTATGATTTATCCAATTGTTGCCAAACATTAAATAATACTTGCGCTTGTTGATAGGTAGAAGATATTGATGAAACACATACTAATACCCAAGATCCAATTGGGTTATTAAGATTTGGACGGGATGATCCAAACCATCCTTTAAACAATACCAGGGCGAAAAGAGTATTATTGAAGAGAATACTATTAGCTAAGAAATTTGAAGAGCTGATGAGATCCACATACACTGATGACATGCCACCTAGTCTTAATGATGATGATCATGATAGTGTAAATGCAGTGTATGAAGAAGGATTGAATGACATGCTTACAGATTTCTTTGGGGATGAAAATAATGATGACAATAATGATCATATGGTTGACAGTAACGATGATAGCAAGGGTAATTACCACCAATGTAATGTTGATGATAACAACCTGAAAGACTCCATCAAGCAAGCAGTGAAGACACCCGTGTTCAAATCAGGTGCAAGTAGAACCTCAAAACTGGCATGCACATTAATATTATTAGAAATCAAGTCACTATTTGGTTGGTCAGACAAAGGATTCACTACCCTACTGAAGTGAGTTGAAATCTATTTCTTACTTTGGAATTGTCAATTGGTGTATATAATTCGTAAACATTCATCAACTTCGTTTATATTTCTTTAAGGGGATTTTAAAACCATATATTGTATATAAATACTCCTAGTATAGATTGACATATCAAACACGTTCATCATAAGTCAAAGCATTCAATTGATTTAATCTCTGGCAATCTTATAGGGCACTAAAAACTAAAATATTCCCTGAAGATAATGTGTTGCCATCAACTTGAAGAGAGGCGCATCTGTTGTTGGTTGAGTTGGGGATTGAATATAAACAAATTCATTCATGTAAAAATGATTGCACTTTATACAGAAATGAATATCAAAACAAGGTAGAATGCCCTGTATGTAAATAGAACAGATTTCGTACATATGTACAAGGTCCTACAGTTCCAAAGAAGGTTTTACGTCACATGCCAATTATACCTAGACTTCAATGAATGTTTTGTTGCAAGTCACTTGCACAATTGATGTACTGGCATGCAAAGAACATGAGTAAAGATGGATTCATGCGAATTCCAACTGACTCTAAAGCAATGAAACACATAGAGGAAAAATGGCCAAGAAAATTCAAAGATGAACCCCATAGTATCAGGTTTGGTCTTGCAATTTATGGAGTGTACCCATTCTCTTTCCTGAGCTCAAATTATAGTGTTTGGCCAGTTGGATTGATAGTATACAATATTCCCCCATTGATGAGTGTTAGAAAGGAGCACCTTATGCTGACTCTCATTGTTCCAGGAAAACTTCAAGTTAAAAACATGGATGTTTATCTTGCGCCTTTTATTGATGAGGTGCAAGTGCTATGGAAAGGCATAAGAATGTATGACATATCACGTCCCCCATCAAATAGGTCCTTCATGTTGTATGGTGTGCTATGTTGGACTATTCATGATTTCCCAGGACTTGGTGTTTGTTCTGGTAAGATAAAATATTTATGTATTTACACTAATAATTTATTTTCATCCCAACTTTCATACTTAGTTTTATACTATTTTTTTGATGTTATTAACATTACTTATTGAATTACAGGGCTTCAAACAAAGGGGATATTTGCATGTCCAAGATGTGCAGAACAATTTCAAGGGTGGTATTCTAAAGATCTACATAAATTTATTTATGCAAACAACATGATTTTTCTACCACTAGATCATAAGTTTAGAAATCGCCTGAAGAATCAATTTGATGGAAAAGTTGAAAATAGAGGCCCTCCCATGATTATGGGTCTAGGTGATTGGCTTAAGAAGTATGAAGATGCTGAATTGAAAGGTTGGGAGGATTTTTTTGATCGGGGTGATTCAATTGAAGAACCAAAACAAGTTGTAGTTAATATGCCAGAAGGAATGAAAAGGAAATCCATATTTTATGAGCTCCCTTACTGAAAGGATCTATTAATATCTCACCTATTAGATCCTATGTACGCCTTCAAAAATGTCCCAGATTCTATATTTTGACATATATCAAGCAAAGAGAAGGATACCTTGTCTTCGAGGAGAGATATTGCTCTTTCATGTACCAAAATTGATAGAAAACATTTGTGACCAAACAGGGAAAATGAAACATATACAGAAGCTCCATGGATTTTGAAAAAAAAAGAGTTAGAGCAACTAAAAAATGACATTTGTTCAATAAGGACACCTACTGGCTATGGGTCATCATTGGCTAAAACTTTTACAGTTGATGGACATATCACAGGATTTAAAACACATGATTTTCATAATTTTATGAAGGTGTTATATATCATCATTTAGCATTCACTGGTAACATTGATTAAGTACTAAATATATTTTGATATCATTATGTTGTGTGAGAAAAAATTACTAATGACCTTTTCATAAATGTGTTTCATAGCATATCATGCCATTGGTAATTAGGGGGGATTCTTGTCTTACAGTTGACTTAAGGAATGCCATAAGTCGGTTGTTAGCATTTACAAGGTATGTGGTTAATGTGTGAGAGACATTGATATATTATATTGCATTTTAATTTTTGACTAAAGGTTCATACTAATTTACTATTCTTATATTAGGTGGGTGACCTCCAAGGAGATCCACGAATGTGAAGTGCCAAAATGGAAGAAGGAAATTGCAAAAATTGTATGTGTATTTGAGAAGGAGCTCCCTACAAGTTTCATGGACCTACAAGTCCATTTACCTATACACCTAGTTGATGACATTAAATTGGCGGGTGTCGTATCAATAAGGTGAATGTTTTTCTTTGAGACGTATATGAAAACTCTAAAAAGATATGTCCGACAAAAGGTACATCCAGAGGGTTGCATGGCTGAAGGGTATGTATTGAATGAAACATTTTTTTTCCTATGTGAATTCATTGGTAAGGATTTTTAAGATGGGTCACACTTTTGGGATGAAGAATGAGCATCAGATATTATTGATGGAGAAAAACCACAATCTAATGGTGTTCAAGTAGAAATTAGTAAGTAAATTCATGATCAATGTGGTTTTTTTTTCTTGTAATCATTAATTTACTCTGTAATTTATTTGTCAAATTAACAGCATGACATTTGGAGTTTAAAATAAACATGTTGACATGTAATAGGTGTAGATGAAAGTGCTATACTTGACAAGTTCATTCTGTACCACATGGACTTTATGAACAAATGGATTGATCTGTATGATAAAAAAGAGAGAAAAAGTGTTAGAAGTAATGAGACAATTTAAGAGATCGAACCCAAGGAATACTCCACTTCACATTGATCTACTTGGGGAATGGGGCAAAGATTGTACACTAGAATGGGTTTCTGAACAAATTCAAAATCAAATAGAAGATGAAGGTATAGATTCAAACATAAAAGAAGATGAAATCAACATGTCTAGAGTATGTGAAAGAAAGGTAAAATTGGAATTTTACAAAATGTTGTTTCCTTACAGCTTTGACACTATTAACTATTTTAATATTCATCATTATATTTGTTTTCACTGAAATAAATTGTCTTTCATAGGTGAGGAAATATCCAGCAATGTGGGCATATGGTAGACATTATCGTGTAGAAAGTGTAGATGTAAAGAGTTGATCCTTCGATTGTGGCATCATGGTTGACTTCAAGCAATCGAGTTGATCAAGCTCAAAAGATAAGAATATAATTGAAGGGAATCTACAATATGTTGGAAAAATACAAGAAATTATTGAGTTGGATTATCGCTCTTTTAAATGTTGTATTTTTAAGTGTAGATGGTATGAAGCATTTGAAAGGACACGAAGACATGATACCCATAGTGGATTGTTTTCTATAGATTCCTCATGTTTCTTGCAAGAGGATAAGGAGCCTTATGTTCTACCAATTCATTGTGAGTAGGTATTTCTTTAACTCAAACAAGAAGTGGTAGTGATCATTAATCTATTAATTCATAGTTTATTGTGAATATATACATGTGTTTATTAATCAATAAAATTGTTATACCATACATCTAATATATGTATGTCGTTCATGTGCAGGTATTTTTCTATGAAGATATTTTGGACCCGAAATGGATATTTGTCATACATTATGATCCAAGATTAAGGCATGTATTTGATGATGCATTAGTGGATACTGAGCAAAACAATGATGGCCAACAAAATGAGAGAAGGATTAGAGAACATCGAAGAAATTGACATCCATGATGATGTTGAAGATGGTTATGTTCAAGAACAAGAAGACAATAATCCAGAGTTGGATGATGTTATGGAAGACAACAATATGGATGGTATACAAAATTATGATCCAAATACATCTGGTAACAATATAGATGGTCTACAGTCAGATTTCAATGATGATAAAGATGATGGAGGTCAAGATGAGGATGATGATAATATTAAATACTTGAAAGAACATATGAACATTGACAATGATACACTGGATGACATTGTAGCAGACAATAAAGTTAATGACCAAGACTTCTAAATTTTTAGAATTATTTGCAATCCATGTTTAAAAAGGAATGATTAAATTGTTGGCAATAATGTTAATTAAATGGATTGTTCAATTGTTGACAAATTACCTATTGCAATATCCTTAAATTGTTCAATTTTTGGTATGAATTGTTGGCAATAATTTTAATTAAATGGATTGATTGATGTTCTTCATAACTTGTTAATGGATAATCCTTATGTGATGGAAGTATTAAGTGATATAGGTCAAAGGATAAGCTCATCAAGTTCCTTAAATAGTGGGCGTTACCTTGTTTCACCAATGACAACTTACTTTCAAGTTTGCTGGTGACTTCAGAATAGATTAAGGGGCTTATGTAATTTTGTCAATTAAATCATCCACTAATCTGGCATATGATTTGGATTAATGTTTTCTATAAATCTTTAAACCCTACTCCTAAAAAAAAAAAATCAGATTTTGAAAATATATACAAGGGAATGATTTTCAAAAGAGAAAGATTGGTGCCTGCCACATGAGGAATTTGTTATCTTTAATTATTTTTCATATATATCCTTAATTGTATCTATGCCATGTTATCTTGTGATAAGTACTTGAGTAAGACCATTAATGAAATATGAAGTGGACATATTATCATCTATATTAGCTAATTGATTGCACAAATATTTCAATTTATCAACGATCTCATGTTTCTATTCATTTTCAACACTTTTAATAAAGACATCATGATCATAATATTCTTCTTCATCATTAGAATGTAACATGTGATTGTCATAGGAAGTAAGAGAAAGAGGTAGTCATGTTTGCAAGGTGAGGGTTTGACCTAGTACTTTGTTGAAGGGGGACATAAGGATCATAGATGTTTCTTAGGGATTCAAAATTAAAGGCATTGGGTTGTTTCCAACAAATGCAAACCACAAAAATCTCAAAATAAAAAATCAATCTTTTTTTATCCTAAACATAGGCGTGGAAATTGCGAGTTCAAAAACATGTAGGGAAATAAATCATACCCTATAATAGAAGATTTAAGTCCAATCCTAGATTTAATTAAACTTTAAAGTACAAGGAGTTGAGAGTAGAATAAAATATTGAGATATTAAGTAATTAAGTTAGAGAAATGAAATAGTTGAGAAGAAATACAAAAACTTATTTGATCTTTTTAGCATGATGTCAAATGTGAAGTGTGTGATTAACCAATGCATTATGAAAAAGAATGAAAAATTTTCTACTAGAATAATGATCATGAGATTGTGGCAGTGATTAACTAATATTTTGCATTCCTTCTTCACTTGTCCTTTTTTTCCATATTTCCAAAACTTTACTCTTATCTTCCTAGGAATCTAGATTTTCCTCTTGACTTGGATTGATATTTATACCATTCCCCTTTAGATCCACTTTTGTCCTTGGCCCTTTGAGGAACATGCAAGGTATCCTTAGAACCTTCATCATTGAACTTTCTCCTCATATCTCCATTGAGCATTGTAACAATAAAGGATTCCATAGTCACCTTTGCAACACTACCATTTATAACAAGCATTATGTTCTCCTAGTTTTTGGGTAAAGAAAAAAGTGATAAGATACATTTGTCTTCCTCATCAAGTTTAACATTTATTGAACCTATATGACTTAAAATCATATTAAAGGTGTCAAAATGTTCTACAGTAGAATATTCTATAGTAGAATATCCTTCCTTCATTTTTAAATAATTTAAACATCTTTTGAGATATAACTTATTACTTTATAATTTTAGTTTGATAAATATCACCTATCCTCTTTTGTAATTTGAATGCAAGGGTCTCTTTTGATTTGAATAGCAAAGAAAAAGTAAATTGGAGACAACCAGATAAATTATTAGCAATCCAATTCAACAAACAAATGATAACCAAAAGTTGACCACCAGAGAATAGTAGCTTTTATATTGATTTTCTTCAAAGTATAGGCAATGCAATGTCTCTTTCAAAAAATCAAAATCCCAGATAGATTATGAGCCATAAGGTCTTGGTTTCCTTTTATAAAGGAAACAACAAGCTTTAGACCTTTCACATTCAAAATGGCTCTTTGTATTCCTAACCCTTGATATTACAATATTTGTCTTTTATAAGTCTAATTTAGATTTTCAAATATATTTGAATACATTTTGAAAACATGAAGAAAACATAAAGAGACAAAAAGAGAGCGTTCAAGATGTGGTGGTGCTATTTAATGCCATCATATGGCTCATTTCTCTTATGCCCTCAATCTATGCTGCTGATGATTCATCTCTAAGATATTTCTCCTCCCATTTATATATTGTAAAATCATCAGGCCATTGGTAAGCCTGAATCTGAAGCAAGTTCTCTTGGTGATCTTTCTATCTTTTATCAAGCAAAGCTATGACATCCATCACAAATTTTGCATACCCAACATCCAACACAATTACTCGGTCCAATATCATGTTGAAACTAAGAATGCTGACATCTCCATCCTTCTTCAAAAAATCCATAACTTGGAATACTGTTTGGCCGAATTCCATCTTCCATGTGTTAAGACTTTTGATTTTCTCTTCTTCTTTCAGTATGAAAGGAATAAATTTATGCTTGAACGTAGTAAAAGATTCAACCTTTGCTTGCATCTTCTGGATTCCCCATTCACATACTGGTATTCATCAATGATCATTTTGACTATTTTCTCAGTGGGCTTCAAAGCTGTAGGGGCATCAAGATTCCTTTGCACTACTAAGCACATCGTAACCAAATTGTGATGATGGGGTTGCCATTTTTTAAACAACAAATCCAAAATAGAAAAGTTTATCTTCAATTGCTCAATGGCTTGAGATAAAGAAGAGTAGCAATCATGCACACTCCCAAGCTTATCCACAACCAATTTTACTCTATGCTCCAAAATTTTCTCAAAAATTCAAAAACTTTCATCTTTGCCTCATTCTTTGCCATTTCATTTTGTTTATTCAAACTTTCAATTTCCTTTTTAAATTTCAATCTTGTTACATTAAATTATTTAGTAGACATTGTGACATCACTGGCTATTTGTGGCATAGGAGGCTGATAGGTTACAATGGCTTGACCTTGAGAAGAATTCACAACTTGCAATTGTTTCTTTAATTTCACATTTTCAAAATACAATTTGTTTACTTCATCATTCATTACTTTTTGAGTTTGCTCATAATCTGTTAGCCTTTGTTCTAACCTCTTCACAATAGCATGAGTAAACATAGCAGTATGAACATTGAGAGCAGCTACTTCTATTTTTGATGTATCTTGTAAAGTTTTTACCACAACTATACCCCTCATTTCTTGAACAATATCAAGCAATCTTGGTTTGCTTGTATTCTTCTGAGTAGTCCAGATTGCAAGGGTCACTGTCTTTGGATTAAAACCACATCCACTTATGCCATCTTCATAATCAAATTTTGAAACAAGTTGTGGATCATCCTGATTTCTAACTTGGTCAAACAAAAATACCTTTTTCAATTCAAGGCCAGGGATGATGAGCATGATACTTTTCAACACCATTTGTCTTGCCTCCTCTAGACTCACATCAATTTCATCTACTTTTAATTCTTTGAAAGTTTGTGTAATGATTTGATCATTTTGTGTTTCATCAGCACCCATTTTATTTATTACAACTTTTTCATTATATTCTTTCATTTTCATTGTCAGCCAGATATCCTTCTATTTACCACCCAACCGCAAATGTTATGAATGACCATCGCGGACGGCGGGGGCAAAAACTAATTACATTCTCCTCTTTCCACTCTACCGCGGGCCTCGGTTGAGACCCTTACAGGAGCGCGGTAAGTGTTATTACCGCAATGCCACTGGTTACTTTTCAAACCTCTATGGGACCGCGGGAAGAGACTAACACTGCCAAGACGCAAGCGTCAGATGAACCGTCCACAGGGTAGCGATAGCTTCTTCATATCAACCGCTTCCTACCGCCAAGCTACAAACTGTTATTTTATGCTCTGTGAGAATGTGGTATGTGCCATATTTCATTCCTCTTGTTCCCGCATAACCGCAAAAGATAATCAATTAACTTGCGGGACAATGGTAATAAACAAAAACACTCATATAGTCAAAAATAGTCAAGATTGTTTCACAATGGCCATGATATATATGTATTTATTTAGTTGTGGGGGAATGTTGGGGGTGATTGATTTAATTAAATAAATATGGATTTATTTAATTAAGGATGAGACTTTAGAGGAATGGTTAATATTTAATTAATGTCAGAAGAACAATTAGATTTATTAATTAAATAGTGTGACTTATTAAACTAATATTAGGAGGAATGATCAAAGTGGTTAATTAAATAAATATGATTTATTTAATTAACATTGTAAGAGGAGATGTGGGATAGATCTGGTGTGATGTTAGGCCATGGCAAGATTTAGTGTCTACATTTCTAACAGTGCATTAGTTTTTGGGTTGATGAATAATGATCACAATTTATCTTTGGTAATTTTTTCCTTCACCATATCATGAGACAATTTTGAGGAACAAAATTGATGACAAATTTCTCTATGGGTTGCCCATGTACTTATTTTCCTTCACGATTAAGATAGATTGAATTAGGAATAGGGGAGCATCAAACAAGGATCAAATTAATGAGTGCAATCATGATTATGTTATTGGATTTCAAACTTTGTCAACAAAGATACACTATCAAATTCCTAATGATGATTTTGATAAACTATCAAATTCTTAAGTCTAATGCACTTAAATATCGATCTCATCCTTCAAAATTTCAATAGGAAAATTCAGTTTTCAAAAGGGTGAAAATAAGCAAGAAATCAATAAAAATGCTCACCATATTGTTAATTTACAGTCAACTTTAGATGTTATTTCATCTAATTCCCAAGGTGAACTAGTGAGGGACAATCCTATATTATCTATTAATGTAATTAATAAGATCATAGAATACATAAAGGAAAATAGATATGTAAACCAAAACACATTCAAATATAGAAGGGTTCTAACATATATGTCACTTCTATTCAAAATGAACAAAGGAAATATACAGAGAGGTAAGACGAAAATTTGTTATATGTACCTTGGTTTTACTGTACAAAATGTACAAAGTAGGCATTTGTTCAAGAATACCATCAGTTATTCTACATGTAGATGTTGACAAATATCCAACATATTGTATGGTGCATTTCTTATATGGATGGGATGAGAACAAATGTACTCAAACTTGTATGGTCATGCCAACTAGTAGATCATTGTGGCATATTGTGGCGTACATGGTGTTGGTTCTAAAAAATGTAGGCTTCAGGCCACAAGAGGTTGCCAATCTCTTGATACATTTTTGGTCAACAAGACATGGTTTGTGTGATAGGACCCCCTTCTCTTTTGGCTCTGCCAGACCTAGGTGGGTATACCTATGCAAATGAGGCAGACTTAAATGGTGTGTTTCCTAATCTAGCAATCTATCCACAATGGCAATTGGAAATGGAAAGATATAGTTCTAATTTGGTATAAATTGTATAAGCAATGTCAAGGTAAATCCTATATTTAATTGATAGAAAGTTTTAAGTAAAATGAAACGGGTGAGATCAATGCCTTATTGGTAAATGGAGTCAAATGAAAATCTGAGATGAGTGGCTTATACGTGGTAGTAATTCTAATTGTTTGGCACACTAATATTGGTTAATAACTTGTATAAACATGCAAGGAAATAATTGACAGACTCTTCTTAATAATCCAACTAACACAAGCAGGTTACTTGTAATTTATCAAAAGGATTTTTAATCCCTACTTGAAGGAACCAATTGAATAAATCAAACAAGAACAGTAGATGATATCAACTTGGATATAGAATTCCAACCCTAATTAAGTGGTTCTTCTTACTGATCCAATTAATACTCCCAGATTACTATGATTGACTAGAAGGATTTAATTCCTTTGAGGAAACCAATTAATCATATCACACAAATACAACAAATGTGCATTGATAAACTAAGTATATACTTGATATATCAATTTTAATAATAAGGAAGCACTAAAATGGAGACAAGCAAATAATTAAATAACTTCAACAAACAATTGATACCAATATGGCACCATAGAATCAAAGATTTTCCATTAACTTCTTCAAAATTATGCTTGCAATATGGTCCTTGATTTTGTAAATATTATGGAACTTTTCTACTATCTACCACTACTCCCTTCTCTCCCTCTTTTTATTGGGTCTTGGTCTCTCTTTTTATAGGAGAGGCAAACAAGCTTCAGACCCATTACAACAAAAAAGACATAACTATTCATAACTATTAAGAAAATACTTTTAAAATAACAAGTTTTAAGAAAACATTTTTCATTAGAAAGACCAATCTGTTATTCACCGAATAGAAACCCCTGACCAATCAAGGCTTGAGTAAGGCATTCTATTTTATAATGTTTTATCTCCTCTTCACATTCAATCTTCTTCATAACCCAAATATGTTTCTGTCATTCACTTATTTTCAGATCACTAGGCCACTTAAATTCCTATGCAGCTGCAAAGCTTACAAGATGGCTTTTCCATCTGTTGTCCAAGAGGTTCGTAATGTCCACCACAAACTTTGTGTATTCATTGTCCAACACGATAAGTCCATTGAGTAGAGTATAGAACTCAATGACATGTTTCTAGTTAACAAGACATGGTTTGTGTGATAGGACCCCCTTCTCTTTGGCTCTGCCAGACCTAGGTGGGTATACCTATCTAAATGAGGTAGACTTAAACTGTGTGTTTCCTACTCTAGCAATCTATCCACAATGGCAATTGGAAATGGAAAGATATAGTTCTATTTTGGTATAAATTGTATAAGCAATATCAAGGTAAATCCTATGTTTAATTGATATTTTAAGTAAAATGAAACGAGTGAGACTAGTGCCTTGTTGGTAAATGGAGTCAAATGAAAATCTGAGATGAGTGGCTTATATTTGGTACTAATTCTAACGGTTTGGCACACTAATATTGGTTAATAACTTGTATCACTGTGCAAGGAAATAATTGATAGACTCT
The DNA here is from genome assembly GCA_027924645.1 of Cunninghamia lanceolata. Lineage (NCBI taxonomy): Eukaryota > Viridiplantae > Streptophyta > Pinopsida > Cupressales > Cupressaceae > Cunninghamia > Cunninghamia lanceolata. Next base: position 3,746 of record BSBN01002018.1, on the reverse strand, counting down.
TCTTAATAATCCAATTGACACAACCAGGTTACTTGTAATTTATCAAAAGGATTTTTAATCCCTACTTGAAGGAACCAATTGAGTAAATCAAACAAGAACAATAGATGATATCAACTTGGAGACAAAATGCCAACCTAATTATGTGGTTCTTCTTATTGATCCAATTAATACTCCCAAATTACTGTGATTGACTAGAAGGATTTAATTCCTTTAAGGAAACCAATTAATCATATCACACAAATACAACAAATGTTCATTGATAAACTGAGGTATATACTTGATATATCAATTTTAATAATAAGGAAGCACTAAAATGGAGACAACCAAATAATTGAATAACTTCAACAAACAATTGATACCAATATGGCACCACAAAATCAGAGACTTTCCATTAACTTCTTCAAAATTATGCTTGCAACATGGTCTTTGAGTTTTTGTAAATATTATGGATCTTTTCTACTATCTACTACTACTACCTTCTTCTCCTCTCTCTTCCTTTTTTTTTATCAGGGCTTGGTCTCTCTTTTTATAGAAGAGGCAAACAAGCTTCAAACCTGTTACATAGAAAGGACATAACTATTCATAACTATTCAGAAAAACACTTTTAAACTAACAAGATTTAAGAAAATATTTTTAATTAGAAAGACCAATCCGTTATTCACCGAATAGAAACCTGTGACCAACCAAGGCCTGAGCAAGGTATTCTATTTTTTGATGTGGTATCCCCTCTTCACATTCAATCCTCTTCAGGACCCAAATATGTTTCTTGCCATTCACTTATTTTCAGATCACTAGGCCACTTAAATTCCTATGCAGCTGTAAAGCTTACAAGATGGCTTTTCCATTTGTTGTCCAAGAGGTTCCTAATGTCCACCACAAACTTTGTGTATCCGTTGTCCAACATGATAATTCCATCGAGCAGAATATGGGACTCAGTGAGTTTAATTTCTCCATCATTCTGTACATGTGCCAAACATTTAGGAATCATCTGATCAAACTCTTCTCTCCATTCATCTACACCCTTCATTTGGTTATCATCTTTGAGGATTGATGGGCTAAAATGACATTTGATGGAGTCAAATGTACTCCTCTTACCTTCCACTTTATTTTTTATATCTACCAAATACTGATACTCCTCAATTATGATTTTCACCATTTCTCATCTAGGCTTGAGCCTTGATGGGGCATCTAGATCTCTATGTGTGGCTTTACATAAAGTAGTCAGTATGTGGAAGGTAGGTTGCCATCTCTTTTGAAGCTTTTCAAGAATGGAAGAATTAGTGTTTATATGTTCCATAGCTTTGATCAGATTGCTGAATTGTTCATGTACCCTATTTATTTTGTCTTTCAATATATCAACTCTGTGCTTTAATATCCTACTCAGGATCTCTATGATGTGATTTTGACATCTTCCTCATTATGCTTTTTCAGCTTATCAATTTCCTCTTTCATTTGTTGGATCTGGGGATCCTCTGTATGGACTGGTGGGTGATAGACAATTAATTCATCTCCCCTTACTGTGGTGGCTTGTTGCAACTGTTGTTTCAGCTTTCTATTCTCAATGAACAATTTTTTCACCTCATCATTAGATAGCTTTAACCTTTTCTCATATTCATTAATTTTCTTTTCCATGTTTTCTACCACATCTCTGGTGAACATTATAGAGTGCATGGTTATGGTGGCAAATTCAGTAGGGAGTTGTGTCTCTCATAGTTCTAATCATGACTGACCCCCTCATTTCTTGTACTACATCAAGGAGTCAAGGCTTCCTTGTGTTCTTCTACTTTGTCCATAGGGCAAGTGTTTGGGTAGTAGGGTTATACCTTATTCCTGAGACACCTTTCTCTAAATCAAATTCTACAACTAACATGGGGTCATCTTGTGCTTTGATATGATCTAAAAGAAACATTTTGGACAATGCCATCCTTGGTATAATCAACATATCACTTTTCAACACCATTTCTCTTGCCTCCTTGGGAGTGACATTTATATTATCAATATTCAATTTTGCAAATGTTTGAGCCTAGATCTCAGCCTGTTTTGACTCATCAGCTCCTATAAGATTAATCTTCAACTTTTCATCAAATTGTTTCATTTTCATTTTGATCTAAAAATCTTTGAACTCATTGTTGTGTATAAAATTATCATCCTCTATGAATCTTAGAGAGGCCACTACCCTCTCATCCTCTTGAATCTCATTAGTTCCCTCCTCTGACAACCTAACCTTTAGATCATGAGGATTTTGACTTTTTTGTTGTTCCGCTGCCTCTTTTAGTTTAGTCAAGGCTAAAATTGCTTCTTGTTCTTCATCATCACTTGAATCATATTCCACTAATGGTTCCATCTTCTATTTTTTTTGCCTATGGCTCATGAGTGGGAGATGGACGTGTAGGTGATGGGGGTGATATCTGAGATGTGGATGTTTCATGTGGTGGTTGGTGGGGTGTGGGTAATGGATGAGTCCCTCATCTTGGGTCATTTTGTATAATTCATCAAATTTACTCAAAATAATTTGCATTCTTTTTAGGAGGTTGGGTTCATCTGCAAAAAAGCCTTTGAAGTTGGGTTCATCTGTAAAAAAGCCTTTGAAGCTTCTATCTTTTTCCTTCTTTTGATTTTCCCACCTCATCATTGCATTCCACCTTTTTTCTAGGCTACATTACAGCAGCAAAATACACCAAATTCATTATAACATCCTCTTTAAAATCAAATTCATGTGAAATAGCCTTCTTTGTCTATAGGGTTCTTCTGATCATATTGATGTGACCTCTGGGTCACATACTCTTTCTGTTCCAGGTTGAGGAGTAATTGACCCTTATAAACCTCTGTACTTCTTCAAGCATATCTGACCCAATGGCCAACTCTTCAAACATAGTCAAGTCATGCAAAAATGTGCCTTTCCTTTGATTTCTCATCAAGTCATGTTCCATCCAGAGCATCTGCCACATAAACTCTAGGAAACACACTCTTGCAGGTACAAACTTAGGTAAAACGTGTGGTGCTTGGTTGTACCCATATACTCTGATAATAGTGTGTTGTGGCATAAGGAACCAATAAGCATAATTATGAGCATAGCCTTGGTCTAGACCATACTGCACAAGCCTCATTACCTTCATCAATGATTCAGGCATTCTTAGTGTTGGGTAACCAAGAGCAACAATCAATCTAACAACAAAATCATCTTGAAACACTAAAAAATCACTTTTTGTACACCTGCTATCCCAAATGTAGCACCAGTTTTGCACAAGGAGTCTAACTCATCTTTATTGTGTACACAATTGCATCCTTGTAGTCCACTTCATTTCATTCTGATACATAATTAAGTGACACAATAAATAATAGTTTTTGAAAGTAATAGGAGCCTTGGCTTCCCTAACTTGTAGCAAACCTTCATGTATTTGTTCTTCAATCATAGATGTAAAATCAAATTCTACATTTGACTTAGAATGTTGAATTATCATAGCCATTCTCATCAACCCTATTTACATTTGCTCCTCTGCATCTATCCCCAAAACTTGACACAACACATAATAGGTAGTCTTGAAATAAACTTGGAAAGGTTCCATTTTGGAAGAAGGAATAGAGAACCTTCTATTATCATTACCCCTCTTCATGTGTAAAGGGAGCTCATCACTTTGATATGTTCTCCTCAACCTCTTATATTCTTGCTCAAGTTTCACTAAGTTCACCTCTGTTATAGCTTGTTTATTGAGGTTGAAACATTTGATAATGGCATCTCTATTGAT